>APFE030299554.1:190879-272913 GCA_000404065.3 Pinus taeda
GCCGAGTGATTAAGGAAGTCCTCGTCAAGTGGAAAGACACCTCTCCGGAAGATGCAACTTGGGAACCAGCCACTATTTTTCAGCAGTTTCCGCAGCTTCAGCCTTGAGGACAAGGCTATTCTTAAGGGGGAGGGCATGTTAGGGTCCCACCCTAACCCCCTTATTTATGTAGTGGGATCACGTCATAATAAAGAGTCAATAAAGCCCATATTAATAATTGTAAGTGGTTAACCCGCTATTTATTACAGGACCACAGTTAGTTGCAAATGGGCCTTGTATTAGGTAGATGGTATTAATAAAACCCATGGTATTGATCCATGGTATTACATGTATGAGTCATATATAAAGGATAGAGACTCCCTACGAGGAGCATCGTGTGTATTATTTTTGAATCGAGCTCTGCTCTATTGGAGGTTACCCCCTCGAAGAGGCCAGTGAACATTACTTCTGAATAATAAAGTATTTACTGTTGACTCTCATTATTCTATGTTCTGGGTATTTTTCTTCGCATATTCTGTATTTGGGTATCTTTTGCAGGTTAAAAGCATAACAGTATTGATTGGAGCAACGCAGGAAGACAACAGTGGGATGAAGTCCCTAAGTAGTTGAGGAGTAACAGTGGAATGAAGTCCCTGAGTAGCTGAGGAGTAACAGAGTTGTGAACAACTAGACATGAGTCTTGATGTGTTGTCCCCTTGATGGACTAATGCAAAACTAGTGAGAAAATTGGAGAGTTGAGGTTCAGTGGCCAAATGGAATTGGATCATTTATAGAGGCGGTGCTGCAGATCGAGATCCGAAGGACTAGGGAGGTATAGGGTATGACCGAGAGGAGCTGAGAGAGAACGCTACATCTAGATGGTCAAAGTATCTTGTTTAGGATAGATTGGTTGTTGATGGATTGACACCAAGCCCCAGTTTTGATTTCTTGTACTAGTGGATGTATGAGGGCTATTATCCCTAATATGAGAGCCATGGACTATTGTATTATTCAATTGGTTTAATATAATGAAGTTGGGTTAAAAATTGTAAAAAGTTGTCTATATTTTGTGCACTAGTAGTTTCACTGTTGTTTATATTTCGTTGTGCAAATTAGTTTCATTTTGATATTTGGTTTGGTAGTGTCAATGAGTTAATATTCTATCCCAAACACCAATATCAGGGAAAACAAAATGGTATCAAAGTTTGTTTGAGCTACTTTGAGGGACAGTGAATCAGAGTGTGCGCCACAAAGCAACTCAGAGGGATTTGTAGGTGTCTGAATCATGGAGCATAGGGTTCAGGGTTCAGCTGAAGACATAGAGATGTGGTCTCAATAGACTACATGGTGAGATGGGCTGGGAGTTATGGTGGATCAAAGGTGGACCTAGTGCACTTCAGTATGTTGTGTGGAGGTTTGCAGATCATGGACTTCCTATGTCTTGTCATGGATGGTTGGTACAGATCAAGGACTTCTTTGGCATGTATGAGATCAACATGATCAAGATTGCTTCATGTGATGGAATACAAGTTGGCAAGCTAGAGTCTTCATTGGATCGTGATGTTGCATATCCGATATTGGAGGGATTTGCATGAGTGGTAATTGATCCAGGAGGATGAGTGCTTGCAATACTGAGCTAGTGGAGATCATGTAGGCTCAAAGGGAGTCTAGCCTCAGAGGGAGCATCCCCATGGAGGTTTGGGATCTTCAAGTTTAGATGTGATGAGGCGGAGGCATTACCAAGATTGTCAGGTTCATTCTACAGAGTATGCTGGAGTGATGGATGCCAGTTGGGGCTAGTGTCGTTAGATGATGATGGTTACTTCCTAGCCTTGGAAGCACTTCCCTCAATAAGAGGAAGTGTTTATTTTTGTAGCTTGGGAGGTACTCCAAGCCTTGACAATTGAGGATTTGGAGGAAGGAGCTCCACAAGTGGCCTTGTGGGCTTCAAACCCAAGCTTGGGGTTTTGCACCCATCAATGTTTGGGCTAAAACCATGATCATGTTGCGACATGTGATGGATGAGAATGATAGTAGAAGATGAGATGAATCCAATGCATCAAGAATCATCCAATTCCGAGTTGTCATTGAAGAGTTATTACTTTTTGAAGTTAAGTGTGGGAAAATTGTCTAGAGAAGTAAAGTCGGCCTTGACATGAGGTAACCCTTTGATGGGCTAGACGTTTCCTTAGAGACTTGTATAAAAAGAGGTCAGTTAGACCTCATTTGAGATATATCCAAGCAAGCAAATCAAGAGTATATATTTGTTTTTGGGCCACAGATTGGAGGCAGATCCAAGAGAACGAAAAGAGAGATTGTATGGTATCTTTGTGATTGTTTCTTAAAGCCGAGTTAATCTATAGAAGGGTCGAGGATTTTGGAGCAAGGTTGGGTCGTTTTGATGATAATTTTGGCATGTTTTATCTCTGCTGAGGAGGCCACAAGGATTGACAGTTAGGCCGCATGGATTAGAACATTCTTTGATGTCCCTTTTGTATGGATTACAGGCCTTATTAGTTGCAGAAGGGAAATTTCTTTGTTAGAAGGAATGTTGGGCAGTTTATGGTGACATGTATGTGTGGGAAAACCTCAAAAAAGGAGGTTGTGGGCTTGAATAGGCTACTGGAGCAGGACCAAACCCCATAGCTCAAAAAGAGAGGGTTTGTAGGGCTAGTTTAGGGTTGGTATTAGCTCATAACAGTGAGCTTATAGGAATAGTGACCTTGTGGAGGGAAGTCGCAGGTGAGACAATGGTCTTGATAATTGGAGGAAGGGTTAACATGGATTGGTAATGCCCTAACCAACAGCAGAACCCTATAGCAATGTCACATCAGCCTAGAGGTATGTTTGTTGATGTGTTGAGATGATTTGTTTGCTAGATGGATGTGGGTCCAGGTTGGACTAGTTGTGGGAGGTTGTTAGTATCCATGGGAAGGCTATCCATAGGTGTTGGATGCCCTAGCTAGAGGCAGATGCTATAGTAAGTATTGGTCACTCGTGGATTGTTGGAGGGAAGCGTGAGAGTGGACCAAGTGTGGATGTGGATTGGGAATTTATGGTCTACTAGAGGACAACATGATAGTGCCCAAGTTGGAGCCCAGTGTGCACCATCATCATGCATTTAAGTGGTTTCTAGAGTGGCAAAATTTGAGCTCATGATTTGATCAACTAGAGGAGCAGTTGAGCAGACCTAGACTTGTGTGTGGAGAAGGACTTCTACAACAGATGATGGGAAGTCCTCCTAGTGTGTGTTCATTGTGGGAGATGAACATCTTGTTGTGATAGGTGGCAACCCTTTGTGCCCTATGTTGGTATTCATTGGAGAAATGCGGGAAGACCATAGTGGGTTGAAGTCCCTGAGTAGTTGGGGAGAAGCAATGGGAATATTGAGAGTTGTTCAAAAATGAAGTTGTGAACAACTCGACAGGAGTCTTGATATGTTGTGCCTTTGATGGACTAAGGCACAAATAGTGAATAGATTGGAGAGTAAAGGTTCAATGGCCATATGGAATTGAATCATTGATAGAGGCAATGTTGTAGATCGAGAGCCGAAGGACTGGGAAGATACAAGGTGCAACCAAGAGGAGCTGAGAGAGTGTGCTATAGCTAGATGGTCAAAGTATCTTGTTAAGGGTAGATTGGTTGTCGATGGATTGACACCAAGCCCAAGTTTTTTGTTCTTGTACTAGTGGATGTATGAGGGTCATTATCCCTAGTACGAGAGCCCTAGACTATTGTATTATTTAGTTGGATTGAAAATTGTAAAAATTTGTCTATATTTTGTGCACTAGTAGTTTTACTATTGTTTATATTTCATTGTGCAAAGTAGTTTCATTGTGATTTTTGGTTTGGTAGCGTCAATGATTTAAGATTCTATCCCGGATACCAAGATCGTGGAAAAACAATAGAACAAAGATACTGCAACATACAACCAATAAGGGTGCCCATCTCAAAACTCTTGATGGAGGGTGCTTGGTAATAGTTCCACCTATTGGATTTGAGTCAAGTCAGGGAAAATTGATGTGTACCATTCTCTTCTCAACAAAAAGGGTTGCCACAAATAGTTGGGAAAGTGGCCTATTCGTTCTCTTTCTAGTGGTCTTTCACTTATAGTTGTTAGATATGTTCCGAAGAAGAGCCTCGAAGATCTAACATGAAGTAGATATAAGCTCTTTCTTGTATGTTTGTTGATAATTACTTCAGTGATCCCCAAGATTTACCTATGGATTTTTCTATTGTTGTGAATAATAATCTTATTGTGTTGGCGAGACGTGGAAAGGAGTTTACCCATTTCAAATTGAGGTCAAATTTTATGCTATTAGGGTTCAAACATATTAAAACACACACAAATAAGCTAAATTTGAGGAACCAAATTTGCAAGCATTGTGATCATAGAGTATAGAAACATTCAGAAATGAAAGGAATTTTATGGATTGATAGATTGCAAATTTCGTAGATGGTCTAAGAATCCAAAGTAGAGGATAAATGGAATGCCCTTTGGAAATTGATTAAAACAAATAAATTCAACTTGAACCCTAAGAGTGGAATTCGCGTACCTCGATTATGGGCACTTATTGTCGCGGGAGCATGCTCAACAAGTTTCTTTCATAGGGAAATTTGCTCAAGACATAGCTTTCATAAGGCTCAATAAGTAATTTTCATGGGCCACTTTTGTCGTGGCAAAAATCGCAGCACCGATTTCATTTTTTTTATACCATCCAAAATTTCAACCGAGAATATTAATTAGAATATAGACTCTTGGCCTAAATTTTTAAATGGAATCTAAACTCTTGACCGAGAGTTTTAAATATAATTTAAACTCTTAGGCTGAGAGTTTTTGCCCGATAATTTTGTTTACCAAACTTCTCAGCTGAAACATTTTAGAACTCTCAGTTGAGAAACTTATAAACTCTGGGGTGAGAAAAATTATTGAATTTTTTCACAATCAAGAAACTCGTAAACATAGCTCAATTTATCCCTTCATACCAAGATTTTTCCCATTTTCATGTTTTCACCCAAGAATATTTTTTTCTATGTGGTACATGGACCCTAGAGATCGCTAACCGCTACATCCATGGAATATTTGTACTAGGCAGATCCACCCGAACGGATCACTTCTTGTCGACTCAACCACGAAGTTTAACACCGAGAGTGTCGAGAGAATTAAACTCGTGGCCTCTCAATAGCAAGGGTGCTTTAACGACAAGGACCCGACCAATTGAGCTAACCCTCGAGGCTAAAAACATAGAAGAATACATGTGAGGAAGGATGATAACTATTTCATATCATTAGTATTAATATATTGAAATTGTAGTATAAATATTTGGGTTACACCTCTATTAAGAAACAATGGCAATATCTAATTTAGTGGCGATGAATATAAACATGCAATTAATCCCACATAATGGTTGAGGATGGTAAAGGAATATGTCAATTATCCTTTATTGGAATGTCATTATTTTATTGGTGAAACTCGTGAGTGGTGGTGGAGTTTTGACTTGGATACTAGATGAAACATTACATGGGAAGCATTTGAAAAACTATTATCCAATAAATGGATAAAGTATACAAAAATGGTGGCACTGTATAAAATTCAAGATGAAGTAAACAAGGCTAAAGAAGAGATCAAGAAGAAAGGTGATGAACTATCTAATGCCAAACCTTAATGAAAAAATCATTAAGGAGATTGAACAATTAAAACAAGGAAAGAGTAGCAAAGGGAATTGGAAAAAGGATGACTCAAGGGAAGAATTGAGAAAAGAAAGATGAAGAAATATATAGACTACAAAACCATAATAGAAAACTACTAGATGATGTTAACAAATTGAAGGAAGAAAAAAGCATTATCAAAGTGAAGAAGAGACAAGGATCATAGATGAATATACTACCAAAATACTTCTCTAGGAAATTTGTAGAAAGATTGAAGAAGGCCTAAGCATGGATGTGGTAAAATCATGAATGCATTCTAGAAATGAAGGACATCAAAAATTGATAGATAAGGTCACATTGTAGCTTCAAAAAGAGAAAGAATACCAAGTTCCAGAAGGTCTCCAAAAGATAATTAAAGAAGTTGAACTCCATCTAGAGGATGTGCATGCCAAATATGATAGTATTATGATTATATCCAAGGCTAGAGAAGTCAAAGACCAAGCAAAGAGGATAGAAGATACCATTATATATGAAAATAAGATAGACAAAAATGGTTATGCAAAGTGAAAGAGAGCGATCAAATGTGAAACCATATCAACATCCTCATTACCAAGAATGATTTCAAGGAAGACAAGAAGATCAATATCAACATTACTAAGGAAGACAAGAAGATCCATATCAACATTATCAAGGAAGAAGATGGACTACTCGTCAATATTCATGGAATAGGGCGTCATCAACTAACTATTCAATAGGATGTTATCGAAGGATAACAATTACTACAAATTGTAGAATTTACAACAAGACATAGAATCAAAGGAAAAAAAGCTATGCAACAACCAACCATCAAGCATTAAGACTAGAAAGAATTGAGTTTAGATGGATGGATTTTCATCTATGGAAACAAGAATGTAGGAATATAAGGAAATCCTATTATTTGGTTTCATCACATATAACCCCCTTAACATCAAAGCTTTGAGGGCAAAGCTTTTCGAAGGAGGTACTATGTTATGACCCCAAGAGGGGCCTATATTGGATAAAATGTATATGGTATGACCCAATGGGGAGCATACATGGGGTTAAATGTACATGTAATATGTAAATGTATATGTAATAGGGTCATGTTAATAATGAAGGGACCACATGTGCAATGTGAGGATAGGTATAATAGAGATGATGTATTCAACATTATGGAGGACATGTTATTAGGATGTATGAATGTATTTGGGTATTTGGAGGATCTTATGCTCTTACTATCTATATTGGATTTTTGCTCCATGCTCACATTGCTATGCATGGTGTATACTTCTTATTTTATGTATTTGGATCATAACAATAACAGGCTCCCATTAGGGTCATAACATTGTCTATTTATTCTCACTTTGTGTTGCATCTACTACACATGGCTAGATGTTATGTCACTTCTACATTTCATTGTTATAATTGTGAATTTATTTATGCAAATCACATTGCATACATGTAATGTAATGCTTATATGCTTGTAGGTTCCTACAATCTTGGTTTATTTGAGTGCTGCACAAGTTTGAGCATGTAAATATCATTAAGGGTCATAAGTCCCATTGGAGTTTGATTCAGTAAAACCTCAATTATTGAAGGTCTTGGCCTTTGCTTACACCCATTGATGTTGTTGACTTTGAACTTTCACTTCCATACTTTCACCTCCTCCTCATTAAGCCATTCCATGACTTCGTCTTCCCAAGAAAATAACTCTCCAACCAAGTCCCCAATCTCTTTCTGGATGTACCCTAAAAACAAAAAACAAAACAAACACTATTCTAAATATTACTTTTAGAGACGTCACGTTTCCCAACATATAGTAGAAATGGTTCCTTGAAATAATTTGGATAAGACCGTGTTGGTAGTAATTCTTAGTACCAACTTGTGTGAAGGAGAGCCGCTACTATCCTCTTTCCACAAACGATTTGCTTTTGTATCTGTGACCCTTACATTAGAAACTCATCCACAACCCACACTAAAGTGAAACACTATTTGGGATCTTTGGTGAACTCATCTCGTGCTTGTTAATGAAATTATTAAATTTTTATAGCCCAGAAACATGGACATGAAGAGAAATTGTAAAATCTTGTGATAAGGTTTGTAATTTTCCCCTTCAATCGCACGTTATGCCATTCTATTCGCCATCTTATAGCCTTTTTCCTGTAATATTTCCTCCTTTTACCTCATTTTATTCAATGCAGCTACTCCATTCATCATGATTGGTGTTGCAGGAAAAACATGAGTTTTTGATAGGAAATTAATAAGATTACATGGTTGGTGTGTTGGATTGAATAATATATACATTGCAAGATTCTCAACGAGACACCCATTCACTTTGTTGATCAAAAGAAGATGCTGCAGAATTTCTCATCAGCAATTGTAGCTACATCGTTTCATGTCAACAAGTCATTGTAGAATCCTTCATCAACACTAAGTCTTTCTGCCATTGCATGAGTCGAAAAAGGAAGAGAAACACTGTTGCAGGATTACTCATAAGTAGTAGCGTAATGTAAAAATATTTGTTATTTACCTTTCACTTATTTCATGTATGAAATATTTTGCCATGCAATGTTAGCCTACAAGAATATTGCTGTCACTATGAACTTTTTATACCTCTCAACTGAAATACATGGCATGAATCCACAATTGCTGTCACTATGAACTTTTTATACCTCTTAACTGAAATACATGGCATGAATCCACAATGAATCCACAATTGATACAACCATTGGAAGACCAACCTCTAACATCTGAATTAAAGGCAAGTTATTTTGAGGCATTTTGAGGACTCGCGAATATATTCGTGAGAGGGAATTGACAATTATATCAATATTTTGATAATGTTTTTCGGATTAATCACATCATAAATTACTAGTCAATTCTCTTAGAAATGGACAACTGATGATTGAATAGTAAGTTGAAGCAACCTCAAACACAAATAACAAACATAAACCTGAATTTTCACTTTAACTTTTGTAATAGTAAAAAATAATTAAGAACTCGAAGATAAGGCCACTTTCGTGGCCATGATTTTAAAAGGAACTTTCCAACTAGTACACAAGTTGTCTTTGCAATGTTCGTTACAAGATATGGGAAAAGTTTTACTTAGGAGGCTTGATTCTTTATAAACAGGCTAGGGTGGAAGATTATAGGGATATAGCGTCTAACAAAGTCTATTTATTTAGTCATAGCAAAGATCTAACCATGTTCCCCTGTTGACCATATCCTCTAACGTTGCTGTTTGCTGGATAACAAAATAGCCTTGGAAGTTTTTGGATTTGTTAGGATAAGATACCAACTGTTGGGATAAGATTCGCAATGCCAAAGGCCATGACTGCTTATTTAAGAAAGAAAATCATCCTAAATCATTCAATTATCAAAGCTCAAGTTTGGGGAATGCCTAGCAGTTTTATTTCAAATGACATATATGCAAGATGAGGTCCATAATTCCAATTTGCCCATATCTCGGATCTGACTTTCTTTTACAAAATGACTACCAGATCCTTCAATGCAGATTGTCTGCATTGGTAAAAAATATTACATATAGAATGCTGAGTTAAAAATCTGAGTCTATGATAAGCAGGGGAGTCACCTACTCGAGGAACTAGGAAATAACAATCTCACTTGCAAATCCCAATTCACAGTAAGATGCACCGTATGTTGAAAAGCCTGAACTGGAAACTCACTGGAAAGAATGAAAGAATATGAACAAGGAACAAACGGAAATTTGCCACGGCTGAAACCCATCTAAATTTTAGTAGTTCAGACAATGCTGAACTGGAATTAATTACATTCAAAATCATATTCTTCTTGTGGCTTATGGAAACTGAAAACTTCCTCCAATCCCTGAGCTTCCTTGTGGAGGATTTATCGCCACCCACAGTAGTGAAATTGTGATTGCAAGGAGGCCGGACCACACAAACACAATGGTAGGTGTTCTTCCCCTTCTTCCCATGAGCCCCTTGGCAAATGGATAGAGATGAGCCAATACCCAGAAGCTGAAGAAAACTCCTCCAAGCAGTTTGCTCCACTCTGGATTCTCACTGTAAATCGTTCTTGAAAATCCAACTGCTATTCCTATGAGGTTAATCATCATGATGGTGATTGGAGGGATCATCAGTGAGGTCCACTTCACTATATATAGATCGGCAAATTCATCATCAATATCATCTCCTCCAGACTTGGATGTCAGGGTGAAGGATATTTCTATTCCTGCAACAACCTTGAGCAATCCTTGTAAAACAGCAGCTAAGTGAGCACTGGTGCCTCCTATCAGCCAGAACTGCTCATTTCTCCACCATTCTTCCAGTTCAATACCAGACCACTTGACCTCCAGAACGGCTAGGAGAGCAAGTGTTATGGTAATTATAAGAAGGTATACCAGGAAAGATATCGAGAGGGTCTGCACAATGAATTGACCAGAGAAAAGGGAAAGTGCTGGAAGGAAGCAGTACACTATGAGGAACACAGATGTGAAGGGATAGATCCCCACATTCAGATAAGCTACGCGCTGTAGAATTTTCATTCTTGAGGTTGCGAACAATGCGTTGTTACGAGAGAAAAAGATTTCCACAGAGCCAGTTGCCCATCTCAGGACCTGGTGTAATCTGTCTGTCAAGTTTATTGGAGCTGTCCCTCTGAAAGCATCCCTCGTGGTCACACAATATACAGACTTCCATCCCCTGTTGTGCATCCGGTATCCGGTGACCACATCCTCTGTGACAGAACCATAAATCCAGCCTACTCTTTGTCCCCACTCTGTCTTGTCCTCATACCAGCATGATATCACACTTATAGCCTCTGCAACAATTGAAGCGTCCAGAGGTTCACGACGAAGGGTCAAGGCACCAGGCGGGCGGCCATTCTTCACCCCTGGGTGATCTGCGAGAGGCCGACCCTGAAACTCTGCAATTGGGATGGAATCAGCCAGAAGATTGGAGTTGCCAAAGGACTTGGGAAGAAGGGCTAGATCCATCCCTTCATCCTCGTCATCACCCATCCGCAGACCCATTGCATCTCCATTCCTGGGCTTGACCCTTGTAGCTCTGCCACAGCAACCCCTGTTCTTCTTTGCTCTGGGAGGATCAAACCCATACAGAGCAATCCGTCGGAAAACACATCCTGTTCCAACATACACAGGGCCCTGCAAACCATCAAGAGCCCTCATATTGACATCAAAGAAGACTGTATTGTGGTTGGCATAGCGATCACTGGGATCAATTCCCTCGAACCTTTGAGGGAACTGAACATAACAGATACCATCTCCTCCACGGTCCATCATAAAGCACATTCCCTCCCTCAATGCTTCTGAATTGTAAATGTAATGATCACAGTCTAGATTTAGAATAAATGGGCCATTGGACATGATTGCAGAAGCCCGAACAAGGGCGTTCATTGCACCTGCCTTCTTGTTGTGATCATATCCTGGCCGTTTCTCACGTGATACATACACTAGCATAGGCAAACGGATATCCACATCACTAAAGTCGATGACTTTATCATCCACAGTGCCAATAAGCGGTTCATCACTAGGAGGTTTAAGCATAACCTGGAATTGCATAGGAGAAGAATTAGCGTCATCACAGAGAGTGGAGTAAGAAGAATATCTGATTTCGACCATTTATGGTCTGAAATATCTAATATAATGTATAGCATTGTCAAAATAATAATAATAATCATCTAATTTTAAATAATAATCTAATTTTAAAATCAGGGACAAAACCATACACTAACTTAACTTGATTTAGAACCATACCTGAATGATTCCAGCATGGTCTCCCCGTGAATGTTCTTGGCTGGCAACTGTCCACGTTCCTGGCCAGTGAGTACCATCAGCCATCCATGTAGCTTTAGGCACTTTTGTAATTTCTTTAAGCTCAGCTTCATTCTGCCTTTCAACCTTCATAGCTTTTATTTCTTCTCGAGCATGATAAGCATCTGACCTGCGCCTGATTGAATCAGGAAGCCCATTGATTCGGACTTTGAACTCATCATACTCCCTCTTAATCCTTCTGCGATCCTTGACAAAGTCATGTCGCAGTTTGTTCTTGGTGGGATCTCTCTTGAGGTTGAAGTAACTGTCAGGGTTTCGAGGTTCAATGTTATGCTTGCGACAGAAAGGAACCCAAAGGTCCGCAAAGCTTGCTGCTTCTGCCATGGCTTCAAATGTGAGAAGAGCACCTCCATCATCTGATACATAGCATGCAAGCTTCTCCACTGGATAATCGGCAGCAAGGATTGATAGGATGGTATTAGCGGTGACCAGTGGTGGTTCCTTCTCTGGATCAGCGGTAGAAACAAACACATCAATCCCTGGCAAATCAGATTTTCCTGTTGGATTATTAGGGCCTGGCCTGTCAAATTTCTCCTTGAGGACATTGAGATCAGTAGCACGATTGATGGGACAAAATTTTGGTAATTGATCCAGCAACCATGAGAAGGCAAACCAGAGCTCACATACAATTGACATTCCCCATAGCCACATTGCATCATTGTTGGGATTCAGGATTCGCCATCGGAGGAAGAATACCAAAGCAACCAGTCGTACGAAAATAAGTAACCTGCATGTTCTTACTCATCAGAATTCTACCAGGCTGACAGTTAAAAAAAAACGTTCTCAATAGGAAAAGGAAAAGACAAGACAGGAATAAGTGATTGATTCATCAACTGAATTACAGGGACAATAAATTTATCCAACCCACACAAAATGAAAGTCTACTTATCACTACATCTGAGAAAAGAAATGTTTATAATGATAGTCAAAAAAGATTGTAAAAATGGTACCTGTAAGGGCTGAGAATGCCAGGGGGGATTTTAATCTTGCGAGTAAGAGGCTTCCATGGCTTCTCATTCAGATCAGAGGGACTCCCAGCCATTCTGTCCCTATCTTCAGAAAAGGACTCCTCCTTGGGCCAAAAAGCATTGCCATAGCCATAAGTCCCATTTGTCTCAAAAAGCCAACGATTGTGATCAAAATCTGCAGTTTGGCTCCTCAAAAGGATGGACTTGGTCTTGCTTTGTTTCATCAATGACATCCTCCTCTCCAACTTGGGCTCTCCATGAGGAGCAGGAAGAGACAGAGGACTGTTAGATTCCAAACGGGGATCATCTGAATCATCACCTCTGTAAGGCTCCTTGCATCCAGGACATTTCCTCTCACTGTTCATTGCATCAATATAGCAGTCTCCACATATTTTGAAGCTACATTCACAAGGAAGAATATCCTCTCCTCTCTCATTTTGCATAAGCTTCCCATCACAGCCATTAATTGCACAGGCAGAACCCTTGGCACCCGCCATCTGGGGATGGGTAGCCTCTGAATCAATCACCTTGTCCATGAGATGGGCTCTGGTCACAGAGTTGAATCCCCCAGTGAAGAGAGAATTGGAAACATATTGCTGCTCAATCTTACTAGCAAGGGATGGATCCACCACATCTTCATCCATTGGTTGATTGTCTGGTGTGGGAGGCATATGAACTGTATAATCGGCATACTCACCACTGATCTCACCAGAGATATCAATCTCCTCTCTAGAATAGCGAACATATCGCCCACTTGAGGTTCTTCTAGCAAAGGTCACTGATGGTGGAACAGGCGGTTTGCCTTGCGCGTCGCTCACAACCCTACCCAATCGACTATTGCCTCTAGAACCCATGCCTGATCAAGACCCCCGCTCCTTTTCTTCCCAATTTCTAAAACTCTTCGCAGTATATAAATTATCCAAAATTTCCACTTCTAGTCCCCACTATGCAGAACAGACTTTTCTGCCAATTTTCTTTCCAGCCGTGTTAATATTCAGCAATGCCCACAAGAAGCATAGCAGAACACTAATTTACTACAGAACACTGTTATCAGCCCATCTCAATCAGAGAAAACAATAGAAGATTATAAGAAGATTTCCCATCCCTGTCTCAACAGTCCCAAAAGACCTAATGAAACCCACAAATTTCAGTTGAAAACTATACAAATTGCTCTCCCCTCACCAGACTAGCTCATGCACTTAATGCAGAACTTTAGCAATGCAGAAATTCTCTACCAGAACCAATCTAGAATGCCTGTTTCAACAGTCCTGAGGAACCTGATGAAACCCAAAGAGCATGACTCTGTCTTCTCCTTCTCAGCCTCGCCTAAAGCTTAGCCCCTTCCAAAAACTAGATGGTAATGTTCGGGTCTTGAGCTAGAAGGTAAGCATTACCAGGGCAAACAGATTGAATGTAACAAACTATAAACACGGTGCCTCAGATCGCAGCAAAAATTGAAACTATACTACACAAAGAAACTAGGAGGCTTGAAATAAAGACCAGTTTTTCCTGCAAACCAAACTTTCCTGCAGCGAACCCACCTTGAAATCACTGCACATGGAGGCAACCCACAAGCTACAGGGTATTTATCTGGACAGCCCAAATGACTTATGAAAGAAAATGCACACAGCCCATACGCTTTAGTTGAAGTATTCGCTCCTGCCCAGCTATCATTTGACCGACTCAATGCTCTGTTACTCGGTCCCAGCTCAGTAAGCCGAAAAAACCAACGTAAGAAGACTCAGACTAATTCCAAACAAGCAGCTACTTAAGGTCATCCATGCCACAATATTCTCAGCAGCTTCCGCCGTTCTGACCAAGCTTATGAAAGATGCTCGAGAATCCGAGATCCCTAACACGCTCACGCACTTGATCAAAATCTGAAACGCGCCGACTACACGGTAATTAAGCGATATAGATAATGGGAACAAGGTCATGGCCAGCAAGCACCCCGTCGTGGGGCCGGGGCTGACAGGGATCGATCGCAGGCTGGCTGGAAAAACGTGCAGAGATCAACTGCGACAATGGCTTAAAACACAATTAACAATTTCTTAGGCTAACGCGCAATTTCATGGAATTTTTTTCTCCTTCAGCGGCACGAACAATTCAAACCGTGTGGGGGGAAGAGTTTGAAAGTCCCTCACCGATTATTTATGTTCGTCCACACCTCATCGTAGTTTGAATAAGCAAAATGATTTATTTTCACACATTTGCTCAGAATTTTGTGTAAATTTGGATGGATAGGATTAAATTTATAGCAATTGAGTAGAAATGTTTGGCACGACTGGATTTTCACATATAAACCTTTTTGGTAAGAGAATGTTTTAGTGTTTACTTATCATTCCAAAAATGGTTTTTTAATTAATTTTATTTGAAATTTAATATAAATTTGTTCGTAGTATAAATTTGAGATATATATTTTATTATAGTGGTAAAATTAAATTTATTATATTCTTGTTGTTAATGGAGCAGTGCGACAACTATTACTGGTTGTTATTGTTTAACTCATCACTATTATTCAAAAGAATCGATTGGGACAACCATTACTGGTTGTTATTGTTTAACTCATCACTATTATTCAAAAAAACCATGCCCCTGAAATTACCCAGTTTTGTAAAAGGGGTGAGCTTTCACTTCTACGAAATATATATCTGAATAATTTAAATATGAAAAATGTTAAGTTTTTTCAAATAACTAAAAATAAAGATTTTACCAAAAATCTTATTAGTGTTGTTGATGAAGACTTCAAGAAAATTGTGGAAATATCCATACTAAATTGTTTAATAAAATCATATTTTAACATATAATTTTTCTTACGAGAATGTTTAAGTATTTCTTTATTTTAAAAAAGATATAGATAATTTTATTGTTTTTTGATTAATTTTATTTAAAATTTAATATTGTTTAGTGTGGAGTCTGATTACCTTCCTTATTGTTCAGAGCTTTTTTTGTTTCAGTAGCATTGAATCCATGTTCCTATACGCCACGACAACAGTGAATTTTATGAGGTTCCTTGGAGGGAGTTCGGGGCAATGGGTGAAGCTAAAAGTAGATGAAAATTTGCCTTGTAAAATTGATCGTTCATTATGCAGATGATCTGACTGTAGAAATTATGATAATTTAGGGTTTTTTTGCCTTAGAAGACAACCCACGAGGTAATTGTATTGCGGTTATTTATGATTATTTTGAGTGAGAGAGAGGAGGTTGTGTGAGAGAGAAGAGGAAATTACAACAGATCTATTGTAGGTTGTATCTGAGAGCGAAGAGGAAATTACAGCAAATGTGTTGTAGGTTGTATCTCTTCATTTTACTAGATAATATAAAAAGAAAAGACTTGTTGATTCTTCGTAAACATGACCCAAATTAGAGAAACCAGATATGCATTCATGTATTTGTGTTTCCACCATATTTTATGTATTTAATTACTTCATTAATTTGATATACAAATTTGAATAAAAAAAAATTAAATCTATTTATACATTAAAAACATATTTTTCAAATAACTAAAATAACTATTTTACCAAAAAAATCACAATTCAAAAACACACTTTTTAAATAACTAAACTAATTATTTTACCAAAAACTTTATTACTAACTTGATGTGTAAAAAACAAAACCTAAACCAGAATAACTGAAGTCTCTTTCACACTAAATTCTAGGTACATATAATCCATCGCTTTTAATGCTTAAACGGTCACCCCCATTCAAAATTGTGAAGTATTCCGTAATCGAATGATGGATCCCCATCATTTAATTATTCGGTTTACAATTCTAGTTCTAATAAAAATGGAAAACTGTCGTCACGTCCACCATTCCTGCGTGGGTCGCTATATTCGGCATAAAATTAATCAAAATGTAAAAATTCTCGGGCATCATTTATGGGGACTTATATATTTATTTATCGTTTCACATAGATCATGATTTTCTTGACAGTTTCCTTGTGTTTTTTGGTGGGTCTTATTTGAATTAAAGTTAATACATTATAGAAATAATTACCAAATTGATTTAATCAAAACTTTAGAAAAATGGAAATGAGTTTCCACATGGAAATTTTATATTGATGGTGTTGTCTTAACTTTTTCGACTAATTATAAAATTTATTGTTAAATTTTATAGCATGTTCATATTAACGAAATGATATATATTTCTGATAAAATTAAATTTAAAAAAATATTTATTAAAATTATATATATAAATATAATTGTAATTTTTTAATTATTTTTATTTTAATTTAATATTTTATTGTATCAAAGTTTCAATATTATGTTAAAAATGTTTATATAATTAATAACATAAATTACATCAGTGATTTAGATATTATAATAGTTAAAAATAAAAAACTAAAAATATACCATTTGAAAATTTCAATGTAATTTGAAATTAATACATATTAATATCCAATATAGATTATAATCTTTTAATAATTAATATTAATATATAGCATTTTCTCAATTTGAAGTAGAAAATTGTATATCTTTACAAACATTTATTTTCACATTCTCAATATTTTCATATTTAAAACATAAATTTAATTTAAAAACAAAAAAAACAAAAAACAAACAAACAAAAACAAATTATAACTTTTTAATTTTTTTTAAATTTTTATTATAAATTTTTATAACCATTATCTATCATTGGTATTTACATTCTCTGCTTTTTTGGAAACTTGTACACTATAATTTAATTTTAAAACTATAAAATTTAAAATTGTTTTAAATTTTCTCCAATTTTATTATGATGTCTACTCACCAACATTGTCATCTTAACTTTTTAGTACAAATAAATATAAATATTTAAAAAATAACAACAATGCCATCATATTATTTTTCTTTCTAGCATGATGGAGCCAAAAATGGCATGGAGTTTCTCTTTTCAATTTGAATTTATGAATATGCATGAACTTTACTCTGCATTGTCTTCCTTCGAATTTCTTTTTATGAATGAAGTTCTTTTTCCTCTCATGTCATTGAGTGCCATAATAGCTTGTATTAATTTTTTCCTTACTTTTAAGCAAGTTGTTTTGTGTACTTTTGAAATTCTTTTAAAACTTGTGTAAAAATTTCCTTTTCATATTTTCTATAATCTTGTTTAGTTGCATTATATAGTACTTAAAGTGATTTTGCTTTAGACATAGTGCATATCATACCTAAAATACTTTTGGCTTTAA
Organism: Pinus taeda; assembly: GCA_000404065.3. Taxonomy (NCBI): domain Eukaryota; kingdom Viridiplantae; phylum Streptophyta; class Pinopsida; order Pinales; family Pinaceae; genus Pinus; species Pinus taeda. The sequence continues at coordinate 208,494 of APFE030299554.1, forward strand.
CATATTGTATCACTTCAAACTTTCTTTTAGCATCACATCATAGTTTATTTCGATGTCACATATATCATATTTTTGCAAATTTTCCTTCATTATAGCAAAGGGAATTTCTAAAAATCACAGTGTATTATATTTTTTAAGCTTTTCTTCATCACTGCATTTTTTATATATTTCTTCCCTTGTGATGAATTGCACAAATTGAACTTTTTTCTCTCTAGACAAGTTGCTAGGAAAAAAAATCCACCTACAATTACATGGATCAAAAGTTACTACTTGCAAGACATATTGCATTGATTGACATTTTTCTCCATTCTAATGTTGCACACAAAAATATTTTCCATGTGATATGGCACATTTCCTAAATTTCTACCTTTTGTCATGATCTCTCTTTACTGTATCATTCCAAAGTTTATTTTTATGTGGCACATTGAATTTTCTCAAACTTTTTCACTATGTTGACTGATCTTCTGTCACACACTACATTAAAGCTTTTGTTCATGCAACACATTAGATGGATTAATTTTTTTTCTCCTTTGTTGTGTATCACATCCAAAAGTAATTCATAAGATATGTCACACCAAACCATTGTTCCTATCTCCACAACAAACATTTTATTGCATCACACTAAAAAAAATTCACATGATATGCCTATATCACTGTAATGTGATACTTTTATGAACTTTCTAAAAACGGTTTTCAATTTCAAGTAGACCATTGAGGGCATGATCCATCAAGTGTAACTAATGCCCCTCACACTTTTAGCATAAAATAGAAGTTGTTTCCAAGGTTTGAATGCTCAACATACCTAGCTTATTAAATACAAAACCTTAACATCCTTATTTTCTCAAGGGGGCTATGAGAATTTTTAATCTTGATATCTATTTTCCTATAGGCATTTTGTTCCTTTGAAAAACTAATAATATTAAATATGGTGTTGTTGCACAAGTCTCATAAATGGAAACCAATAAAATTGGAAAGGAAAAAATGTTCATCATCCAAGTCGACCCAAATAGAAAGAGAAATAGCGCCCCTAACTAGGGATGCAACTATTTGAGACGTTTCTTGAGAAAATCCAATACTTGTGCAAGTATTGGTTATTGCTTCCTAACATGAACTGTGAACCACCTATTTTCAAGATAAGGCCCCAACCAAATTGGTTATTGTTTCCTAACATGAACAGTGAACCACCTATTTTCAAGATAAGGCCCCAGTCCATGTCTAATATTTATTTTGGGTCATAATGTATAGGTATTTGTAAAGTTAGGAAAAGAAGAAAATAGGGAAGTTGAAAAAGTTGTAACTGAAAATTAAAAATTAAGAAACAATTACAACATTTAAAAAATAGTTGCAACACTTAGAAAACAGTTGCAATGCATTAGTTATATATATCCAAGAGTACTTAGTTAAAGGGTCTCTTGTTACTTGTAATCTGGGAGAATTATTTGCGGGAATTTTAATGAAAAGAAGCCCTCAAGGTCATTTTTGAGGAGCAATGGGGGTGTGTGAACATCTAATATTTGTATTATCATTTTCATTGTTATAAAGCTATATCATTCATGTATGTACTATTTTGTTGTGAGTTTATGGATTTGCATTTTAATTGTTTTTTTGACATTATTTCTTTGAGTTGGTAAATAGAGAGTTATAAATGATTTTTTTTTTCAAACGAACCAATTCACATGTATCATTAACCATTTATGAGTTTTTTCTTTTCTCTAACATCTAACAATTTGGAAGTGCAAGTAGGAGTTTATAATTTACTTTTTATTTGTTTAGTTAGTTTGCTCCCAAGTAGGATATGTTAGAATAGTTTGATTTTAGCACTTAGATTGACCTCATACTGTTCATTGCACTCTACATATTCCATCATCACATGACATTTATTTTAGAATTTTGATGGGTATCATATACCAAATGATGTGACATCTAATTAATATCTTATATTGAGGAGTACCTATGTGAAGCCTAATGATATCATATATTGAGGAATACCTCTATTTATTGAAAGATACTTTTTCCCATGTCAACACATTGCAAACTATTTGTAACAAATTTAGGCTTGAATGGGCTTAATGGTTAAGGACCTATGCTTCATTATAAGAAATCGCACCTTTAAATTTAAAGGGGAGTATAGTACCTACATCTCTACAGACTTCAATAGTCAAATCACTAATTATGTTTTTTTCATCATACAAATTATTTTTAGATTAAAATATTTAGTGAACTTAGGCTCTTTCATTTACCAATTTTGATATGAAGTAGAGTTTGGACAAATGATATTAAATCCATTATGACTTTCATTTATATAATTTTCAATTTTTTTCCAACTAATTTAATTTATAACATTTTTCTTCAAAATTTAAGGAAGATAATACTATTGAAGTGGAGAGTAAGAAGCTTTGTCAGGTGATTTACAACAAATTCTATTTAATAATATCACAATTTTTTTAAAATTAAATAATTTTAATAAAAATAAAATAATTACATAGTATGTGAGGATATCTAAAAAAAATTAAACTAGCTTAGATTTATTTTAAACCATGGTTTATCAAAAACTAAAAAGAATTGAATTTATTAATGTGTAAAACATATAATATATAACATAAATTAAATAATAATAACTAGTACAATATTTAAAAATATTAATGTGGTTTATATAGTAAGGCTTCATAAATATAACAAAAAAAACTATCATAATAAAAAAACTATTGCAACACGAATACCTTATTAACATGTATAAAAAGGTTATGAATACCTTATTAACATGTATAAAAAGGTTATGGGTTAACTTTAACCCGAGCAAAAAAATGAATTACACTTCTTATTGTAAAATGGACAATTTTACTAAATAAAATTTGCTTATATAAATGAATGTTATAATTAATAATAAGGAACTCATCATGAAGGAACTTATTAGAATTGAAATAATCTCAAATCCCTAGGAAATTGGTGCGCAGGGAGCCACTTGGCACAAATCTAATTTTTAAAATTTTTTAAAAGTAACGGACCATTTTGTTAAATAAAAGTTGATTATATATAAATGAATGTTATAAATAATAATGAGGAGCTTATATGGAAGAACTTGGAATTGGCCACTTGGCATGAATCTAATTTTTTAAATTTATTAAAAGTCAATGCAACCTAACAAACTTTGTAACACACTACAACCCTTGATAAGTATTCAAACGAAGCATATGTTGGGAATATTCGCTTGAGAATCAATCTAGACTTAATTAAAAAAAATGAAAATAAAAACCAACATCATCCACATTAAGTTGAAATAAGAAACATTCCACAAAAATTCACATTTAAAAAAAATGATCCCTTTTATGTTTGATAAGGATATAGGTTGGTAATCTTAAACATGTTTTTTCTTACTCTTCTTCTTTTAACTTGGACACTTTCATTTATCTAATGTTTACTTCTTCATTTATCATTTATCTAAGATTTATTCTTTCATTTATCAATTTTAATATCAAACAAGTTTTAATCAAAAATATTATGAAATTAGTTATGGCTTTTTTATTTATGCAATTTTTACTTATTTTTATTCATTAATTTAATTTATACCATTATTTTAAATATAAAAAATTAATAATTTCAATGCTAGTATATTATTATATATTGATATTGTTTAAAAATATTATTGTTAATATAAGTTTTTTAATAATTCTATTTATATTTATTTAATTTTAATTTTTATATAATATAACAAAATTACATATTTATTATTTCTAATATATCACCTCAACGAATAATTATTTTAATATTAAATCGAAAAATATTAAATTTATTATTACTTTTCATTTAAGTAATCATCATTTAAGTAATGATAGCTGTCTTATTCATAAATCTAATATTTGATTACTGGTGGTTTCCTTTACCCATCCTAACATTTGTTGTTGAATTTGGTTTATTTTAAAATTAATTAATTTGTTTGAAAATTTCCAACCATGTAATTAAAATAAAAAAATATGGCAATGCATTTTACTACTAGTAGGCAAGATATTTGTTAAATAAATCGTTATTTTCCGTGAAGGGCGTGGTTGCCTTCCATTTTATCCCAATGGATTTGTGTTAACGTTGCACGGATGTGTGTCATGGCAAAGTCGTGGATTATTTAAAGGATATATGTCTGTAATGTTGTTGGCACATGTTACGCAACTTAACAACGCGGCCACCCAACTGAGCAAACGCGTTGAAAGGTGTGCACTTACAACTACCGTTTGTATAGCTATATTCCACTTATATAATTTCTATTTCTTTCAATGCCCTTCTAGATGATCCCTCCTATATCTTCATCTTAATTATTTGTAGGATCTATAAGGTGTTTTACATGGTTATCCATAATTTTGACAAATTTCAATTACATTATACATGTTTAATAAGAAGTTAATAATTCTATTTTAATTAATTAATTATTTTTTTTTATATATATTATAATTTTGTAGGGATGGAATAGTGAAGTTAGTTGTTGAAAGATTGTATTTCATGGGATTGATTTTTGTTTATTTATGGTATTAATATTTTTATTTTTAGGTGTGATGGGTTAGATTTGTTTTCAGATTCAAGATATATGTCTCAAATGTGGCATATACACAATGTTTACCTATTTTACCCAAAACTATTGAGCTCATTGTAAAATATGCAATATCCAAAATGAAGCAAAAACTATCATTAGTATCTCATAAATTTTCATGTAAAAGGTGTTTTTCCAATCCTTTGAATTCTACCCATATAGAAGGCAAAGTAATAAATCTCCCTTAGCTGATAATTTTGTTCCTTTTTTGATAATGCATCAACAATGTTGTTTTGTTCTCTATAACTGTGACAAAAAATCATTGAATTGAAGAGCACCTTCAATCTCCAAATTTGATGCATCCAATTTATAAGAAAAGGTGATTTAAACACAGCCATTTCATTTACCTAGTCAATAGCAACTTTAGAATCCTCATATACACCTATAGAGTCAATAGATAGCCATCTAGTGCAAAATGGAAAGCCCCAAAAAGCAATGATCTTTTCCCTGGTGTTTGAGCCAGAGCTATTATTCTAAATGAAGAGATAATAAAATGTGAAGTTCATAACAATGTGTGCCCCACTACCACATCCATTTAGATGTGCAACCCCATCAAAGAATATAAAGGGATATATGCTCCAACAATCAATAGGTTGAATGCATCTCGACAATAGCTTTTGATTCCCTTGTCTACATTCATTGAAAAAGGCACATATACTAGTGCAATTTATGTTTTTGTAAAAAGGAGTATCTTCAAAAAATGAAAGCATTCCTACTTCTTCAAATGCCCCAGAAAATAAAGAAGGGGAGTGTTCTTACCTCCTTATAGTCATTTTTCCATACTAGAAAACATTCTTGAATAGAAATAAAATCTCATTGTGCATTAATGTGCATTCTTTATAGAACACCTATCCAAATGGCAACAAGAAAAGGACACCTGAGAAATAGATGTACTGCACTCTCATTTTCTTTTCTACACATAATGCATCTTCTAGGTCTAATGAAACCTCTATTGCACTGATTATCCCAAGTTAATATCTTATTTTGCCAAAAAAACCAACCAAAAACTTGTTTCAGGGGTATCTACTAAGTCCAAAATTTTTTAAACCACTATCTACCACCTAGTAAGAGATGAGGCATTGTTTTATACACACTTCATAATATAAAACATGCCTCATCTCTTATTAGGTGGTAGACATTTGACACATCTAATACATTAAAAAACCATATTTGACACTTCACTAACATTATGTAGTAATAGTTCAAAAGAGTGACCTTTTAAATGAATATATATCAAGTAGGGAGAGGTAGTATTCATTGAATTTAATTTATTAATATTTACTTGTAAAAATAGTCAATAAAAATGGAGAGAGATACTTGAATAGAGTATATAATTGAAATGCAATTTTGATCATGTAAAATAGTATAGATGTTGATTATACAAATAAAATAACTAGTGAAACTATCAAAGAAAAACAAACAATACGAGACTCATTGGTGTCTTCTTCTTTGATGATCTAGTTAAATACTTTCATGAAAGTAAATAAAGTTACAAATGAAAGAATACAACCTATTATCCATTATCAACAAAATGTCAAAAGATAATGAATAATCATTACATTGCATTATTCAATTTATTTAATGATCAAGTAATAAAAAATGGAAATTTGTATTTTATTTACCTCTTAGGTGGGAAAAATCGCTTAACTAGGTTTGGATCTACACTAGCCTAATATTATCTACTCTAAAGCAAGATACTTGGGTTAAAAGAAAAAGAAACAAAGAATGAACAACAAATTGGATTAGGAAGTTACTTTATGTGCTTGTGAAGTTGTTTCTCCTCCTACAAAAGTAAAGTGGGGAATGTTATCACCAAGTGAAATGAAACAAGAACACAATAAAACATGAATACAAGTAAATATAAACAAATTGTGCATGCATGTGTGGCGCAAATGACCTTGGTTGACAAGGATAGGTCTTCACCTATATTCTTTTGTTGAATATCCCTTCAAGAAGAAGATATTGGATTATTGGGTGCAAACTTACTTAGGACTAGGCCAAATGCCTCCATTGTGCAACCAATGTAATTAAGGAAGACTTAGCTAGTCAAGCAAAGAGGAAAATACCAACCATAGCAATATTTAAACAAGAGAAAATAAATCTTAGTGGGTTCAATAGCGTGGATGGTGGGAGAAGGTGTCTAGATGCAAGTTAGATAGTAATTGGGAATAATTTTGATGTATTTGAGAGTGAAATTAGAGAATGAAAAAGACAAAGACAAAGATAGATTTGAGAATGTTTAAGAGGCATAAAGAATTGTTACACTCATCATTGGATGAGTGTTTCCTTATAAAATACAATATGTAAGTTATGACCCAACATATCATAGGTAACTAAGCCCTACCATATGCATTTATGGGGAAAACACACCTCTATATTGCAAGAAAGTGGCTGGAATCATGGACCACAAGCATAGAGGGTTAGAAAGAATTGTGTCACACAACATGCACTAAAACCACTCCAAGGAAGGGAAAGTTTCACCAAGAAAACACTTCAAAGAATGTGGCAAAAATGGGGACCAAAGGGAAGATGACCTCAATTAGTGCATAAGGGTCAATAGGGATCCTAATTAGCAATGGAGTTATCCAAAAGGGTTGGATGAAATATCTACCATATCCAAATGTATGATGAAAGGAAATGACTAAATTCTAGGCAAACTGGGGACCCTACATGACACTTTAACATCAAATGGGAAACAATAATCACATATTTATACCAGAATAAGAGACTCAAAAGAAACAACTTTAGAACAATATAAGCCATAGTTGGGGTGGATACTAGGACCTTAATGTTGTTATAAGGCAGGTTGGGTATATATAGTGCACCATGCAAACCTCATGCAATGATATCATAATGTATATGTATATGGTTTTTATGAAATGCAAATCAAAAAACAAATTTTGTTTCCATGGAAGGAGTTTCAAATCAAGGAATAGAAACATAGGAGTTGCTATGAAGAAAATTAAAAGGAAAGAATCAATAGAAGACAAAAACTAAGTGTGGTGATAACAATTAGAGAGAAAATATGCATTATAAAATATTGTTGTTCCCATTGGTCAAGGTAGCATAAACAAGTTCCCTATCATAAGAAGAGAATCACCATGTGGTGAGGTTTTACTTAATAACCATTATGGAAGCCCAACATGCCCCAACACTAATGAAAAGTAGAACTACAAATGTGTCACTTATGGACATATGCTAATAAGGAATGTAGTCAAATAGAGAAAGGTGACAAACATCAATGTATGCAAAACAAGATATGTTAGGATATGAATGGAGAAAATAAAAATTAACCATTGCACAATTAAGTAAGCATTGTCACTAGACTATACAAGTAAAATTGGAAATGAAAATGAAATAAAGAAAGGTAGAGAGCATGATATTTTACTTACATATGTGCTAATGATTCCATGTGAAATTCCATTGGGATATGTTATAATGATATATTTAAATCCTACTATTAATGTTAGAAATTTCCAAGATATGTAAAGGTTAGAGTTAGAAATAAGAGAGACGAACTAGTTCTATGAGCTCTTCCACTTAACCTATCTATAATACAATATATCCCACAAATAAAACCACCTAAAAATACCACTTTGATAAGATAATGATCTATAAATTGTCATGGATATTCGATTGGATGATTTGTCACAAATATGATAAAATAAATTGAAATATATATTATGAAGGTTAAATTCCTTTAGGTTCCAAATTTATTAATCATTGATTTTTTGCTTATGCGTGAAATAGATACAATGTATAAAATAGAGAACAACAAATATAATCACACACTATCCATAATGAACAAAAATATTTTCTCTAGGAAACCCTTATGGGAGAAAACCTAACTAAGAGGCAGGGTTGCTTTGCTCTTTTTTCTAGTATGGAAATAATGCAAGTTCAAATGACAAGACACTATATATGGAGTTACCTAAGACCTGCATCATGTTAGGCTACTACATAACACTAACACGCTTTATTATGCTCTCTAACTCCCATTGACAGTATATCCTCTCTAGTATGGAACAAGATACAAAACCATATAATGGAACCCCTTCTCCTCCTAGTGGCTGAATTTTAACATAACCCAATAGAAAACTAGGGGTTAGGCTTGACTCCTTCAACTCTCAACTAGAGTTAAAACTTTGACCCTTCTAAATCCCTCTTCATACTTCACACACAGACATATCCCATTTTAAATGAGTAATGGGGGATGAGATGGCATCCTCTCAAACTATAGTGGTCAAATCGAAAAGGTCAATTGTTTGGAGTGATAGCTTTTGTACATGAACTCTAATTGACATGATTCTTGCATGATTGGAAGGTATTTGAGCTTCGAATGGTGCCAAGGTGTCTAACACAAGAGGGAGTTTTTGGACCCCAAAAAAAGTCATTTATTGCCTCAAAATGTCTCCAAAAGGTATTAGACTTCAATTCTCCAAACTGAGACCCAACGATTAAAACAGAATTGCAAGTTTATTCTTATTACTTTTACACTCTGGAAGCATCAAGATATATGATAATTAATATAATGATCCAATCCAGATAATACCTCTCTATTTTTGGAGGCTTTTGGTCCCCAAAATATTTTTACTAATTGAGGAAAGGAAAATTTTCCTGTAAAGGTCATGCTACCCCTATTTATAGTTCATGACCTATTTTATAAAAGTGTATCTTCTACCTACTCTACTTGGGCATCTAGACCTAACTCCTTTATGAAAGGTAGGACCTACTCCTCTTTCTGATCCAACATGGAAGACTCATAGAGTTTGATATTTATTCACCATAGAGTAAATGAACATGTATGGGGTAGACTAAGTCTATAGGCATTATCTCCCACCTTTTCTTGTAGCTTGGAAGGGCCATACCACACATCCTTGATCTTATTACAAGGACCTCGTAGTATTTCCTTGTTCAATTATAGCCATACTTTATCTCCCGCTCTTAATGAATTCTCAATTTGTGTTGCTAAAGTCTGGCCTTATTTTTTTCCTATGACTTCTTCAACATCTACTATATTTTCAAATATATCTATCTAATATTCTCAACAAGCTTTTATGCTCTTAATGCATCCCCCAATATATCCTCCTTCATTCCTCCTTGTTGTCCATTTACAACATCCAAACGTGAAGGTGGAAAATATCCAAAACAAGTTTCAAATGATGAATTACCAATAGAAGTGTGGACTACTTTGTTATAATTGTGGTCTTTGAATGCTTTTTATTATAACCGCTCAAAATTTGTACCAAATTCATGTTGACTACTTTTGCTTTCCCGTTTGTGCGTGGATAGAAAGATGTAGACCTCTCTAACTCCATGCCTATCTTCTCCCATTATATTGTCCAAAATGCATTGAGAAATTTGGTGTCCCTATCTAAAATGATGCTCCTTAGTATCCCATAGTGCACCTAGACCTATTCAAAGAACAAGTTTTCTACTTCTTTCCCGTCGATTATCTTTTTTAGAATTGTTGGACACATAAATCCTTTGAGATTTTGTTTTAATTGTAAATATTGTGAATAATGGAAAATGAAGAGTCATTGGTGGATAATAAGAGCCACTCAACCTTGCAATATGAAACAAAAGGCCACATTGATTTATTTATATACATATTTCACCTTAATGATAAATCAACCCAAATTTTGAGCTTCACCTCTACCTTACATTGTACTAGATTGAGGTTATTTTGAACTCCAAGATTCGCATTTAGATATGAGCCTTACCACTCTTCTACCTCCTATAGATTGTCCCCTCAATCAGATCCAAGATTACCTCCACATCTACTATTGATATTTGATGTGGGTTGCATTCTCCCATTATCTAAACCCTAATACCTTGTCTCTCTACCTCTTCACTCCCTAATGTTTGACTTTATCTCCCTAGATGCCTACATTGCCTCCATGAGCTCTAATGCTTGGCTCTATCGCTTGCTACTCTCTTTCCTCTATGCCATTCATTTCTATGAATGTAATTGTTTATTTTAGCCTTAGAGGAGGTTAGAAAGGACAACCTCAACTTGGAAGATGTCAAAACACTATTTTGGAGCATGTCTAGTACAATTAACTATTATTTTAATCCACAGTCTTATGGTGACATTTTTCTTATCCATGGTTGTAGGTGGAATCATTTGATACACAATTGTTCCCACAATTCACCAAATTTTGTTGGAGAGGCCCAACACCAAACTCTAAAGTGAATATCATGCTCCCTTCCTTAATTTCATGAACTACTTCTTGAAATCCATTTATAGAGGGGGGATTTTCATATTTTTGACTAGATTGTGATTTGTTACTTAAGTAGTAAGTACGTACAGAGTTATTGGAAACTAAATCTTGAAAAAGCTTCTTACGTTACATTCCTTGAGTGTTTTTTATAGAGTCCATAGGCATGGATTTTCCTGTCCTCCTGGTACTCATCATGCTTATTCCCACAAGGCTCAAATTGTAAATACTCATATGAATGGAACGTCGAGGAACAAGGCTCAAACTCATCTTGTGGACCCTATGATGTAACCTATCATACTTTTCCAAAGAATATATTACATGAACTACATTTCTTGTGCTCTTTATTCCCATCCATGATACCATTTTTCAATCCATTCTCATTGTATATTCCCTTGTAAGGAAAATCTTAGTATTGGGTTTCAATTTAAAAATAATCGATGAGAATCACTGGAATTTGGATGCAACTTTGCATTTTACCACCCGTATCTCCTTATTATTCCCCATTTTTATTTTTTTTTGTCATGCTACTCATTTGTGTTGAAAACAGAAAATGCATTCCCTTAAATCCATTGTTGGTGTAATTATGATAAGTAAATAAAATTACCCTAAAAGGCTTAGGAAGATCAGGAGTGTACAGATCTTCAATGACTTTTGGGATGGAATTTGTGAAGGAGATCCCATTGAAGAAGCTAAAGATGACTTTGGATCAAAGATGCAATAGAAGACAAGAGGACTTGCCAAACCTAATCAACTAAATAAATTGCCATAGAAGATAAAAAAAAAAAAAAAAAAAAAAAAAAAAAAAAAAAAAAAAAATTATTTCTGAATTGCCATTATTGTAAGTGAAGAGGTGAGCCATCACATTGTTTCAATCAATGGTATATCTTTAATCAATGAGTAAGATCTATCTTTAATCTATCTTTAATCAAAGATAGATCTTCCTCTCACAAATTCATCAAGAATATATGCCCTACATACTTTCACTATCTTGAATCCTTGTAAGTTAATGGTAAAATGATATCTATCACATTCGACTCTTTAGTGGGAAAAGTTGTAGAATGTGAGAAATATTTTGGAAATTAGAAGAAGGAAAAACATCCCACTAATGAGAGCATGTTCCTTGCTTAGAAAGGGAAGAATCAATCACATGATTCTTCTAGAGGAGAAAGCAATAAAGTAGGACATGGAAGAAAAGACTTCAAAGGCAAGGTAGTGTAGACACAATCAAGGAAAGAGATTATATCTTCATTATGTCTGTTGTGATTGAAATGGATATGATTCAAGGACATGCATATTCTCATAGGAGAGGATTAAATACAATCAAGAATGGAAATAAGATAAAGGAAAAAATAAAGGAAGTATTTGAAAGATTAAATAAAAATATAGATTATATAGTGTATTTTGTAAACAAAACTAGTCTCAAATCTTCAAAATTTGGCGTAGTCAAACTCAAGTTTCTTGGATCTTGAGATTTTCTTCTACATGATGTTTAATATATTCCTAAGTTGAAAAATAACTTGTTGTATGTTGTGCATATTCGAAGACAAGTCCATTCCATTCACATGTTTTATGGCAAAGTTAAAATAAGGTGAGTTTCTAATAACATGGTCATGATGATAGAAGTGGAAGATGAAAGTTTTCTTAAGTTGAAGGAGAAATATGTACATGCATGAAATTTTGCATACCTTGTTCATTACAATGAAGGCACAATGTCATCTAGTCATTTGTGGCATGCTAGATTTGGACATATTAATTTTAATTATGGTAGCCTTCATTTAGTGAGAATAAATGTTGTTTTTAGTTTTCCTACTATTCCTTGGAAACTAAAAGAATGTCGCACTTGTATGCTTAGAAAAAATAGCAAACAACCATTCCATGATTCCATTTCTAAAGCAAGTAGAAAACATGGACTGATACATTCTAATTTTTGTGGTTCCATGATTGTTCCTTTCTGCAAATGGAAACACACACACACACACATATCATGTCTTTTGTTGATGATTACACTTGGATGTGTTGGGGTGTATTTGTTAAAAGATAAATCTCAATCTTTTGAAACATTCAAAAATTTTAATTTATGGATTCAAAATGGAGCACAATCACATATTGGGTCTATAATGACCTCCCTTTCACCCCCATAAATATTTTAGGGCCAAGGATGGTGTTACTTTTTGCTTAACTCATTCCCCAAGGCCTATTATGAGGATGTGGCTAGCAAGAACCTTCATTTTTTTCAAATCCATGGAATTAATGTCTGATATCACTATTGTGTTTTTCTTGCTGAGAGATTTTTGGAGATACCAATTTTACCTCAATTACACTCAATTAAATTTTCATCTTATTAGAAGAGACTGTGTCATTAAAATGGCCACATGGCACCCATGTGGCCTCCATGCAACTTTGATAGGTTATCTTGATGGGTCCCACTAGTCAGGTCTACATCATGCCACTATGGGTTATCACCACTCACGACATTTAACATTCAATAAGGATAAGTAGAAGGTGCGCGACAAGGAGTGATAAGATTCCATGATGGAACTATGGCTTAGGTCTACTAAACTCCATTGACATGCTCACATGCATTATATTGTGCAATGGTCTCCATGGGGAGTGATGAGCGGTGGGCAGTATTCTGATGATCCAAGTTCTACATGGACCCCACCCCTACACCTTTCATTTGTGATTAAGTAGTGTTGGCCCTCAGTTTTGGTCTATTTTTGCTTAGGGAAACCCACTTAATCCTTATATTTTCCATCCATTTTCCATCACATCCATCTCATTTTGATGTATTTTATGCATATTCAGGTGTTTAATTTTAATTTTGCAATTTCTAGAATTTTTTATGAAAATTGAGTTTCAAGTGCAATTTTGGACTGAATCAGAAATTCCCGTAATAGCTATGTGGATGACATGTTTGCAGGACACTTGGGCTCGAGTTTGATGCATGGATGGACAACTTGGGAACTAGGACTAAGCTAACTCCACTTGGTTCGGCCAGAACAAGCTTTATTAGGCCCGGTCAAGGCTGGTCAAACATGACTAGTCACCAGAAAATCCCTAGGAAATAGGGCAGTTTTGAGATTTTATGGGATTGACCATATTTCTTGGGATGAATTGGATGAGTTTGACTTAGATAGGGGATATGAGTAGATATGAGTGTTAGAGATAATATATATCAGTTTGTTTCATTAAACCTCTATTTAAAAGCCAAGACTTTGATGGCTTTTGTAATGGAATTTGTATGTAACTTTTGTATAACTTGAGTTGGGAGCTAATTTGAAGAACTTGTTTTCATTCCAATTTGTTGTTCATGCTTGGTTGATTTACTGAAGCTGCTATAGCTGAGATTTCTTCAAGTGTGCAAGGCAAGGGTGGAGGGCCCCCACTCCAAGCTTAGTACACTTCTTTGTTAGACTAGTTTAATTTTCCATAATTTGGTTATTTTAGAACTTGTTTATGTGCTTTGCTTCAGATTGGTTTATGGTTGATGTGTGATGATTTATTTGATTGAATCTTAGTTTGTTCATCACTTTAGTAAGATGGAATAACAAGGTGTTCAAGTTGAATACTGCTTCTGTTAAATTGGTGGATTGAAACTAGTTTTTTCGTTGATTACATGCAAGCAATTTTCCTTATGAATTTTCAATCTTCAATTGATAGCATTATGGTGAATGAATTATGATGGGAAATATCAAAGGTCTCTTAAGTTAAGAGCCTCCCTTCATTGATGATTTGTCCATCTTAAGCTATTGAGAGCTCATGGTTTCTAATTTCTATTCATCAAATAATAATTGAGGAAGAATTGGACCTCTTAAGTTAAGAGCCATTTCAACTTTCCTTCATTGCAAGGTGAATTGAAATTATTACTATAGGCTATATTTGTAATAAGCACTTCTTTAGTTTTCAAATTTTTTCTTCTAAACTTGATTATATTTTATGTCCATATACAGTGGATTTGCCTCCAAGTTTTACAAACCTTGATTGATAATTAAATACTTGTGTTAATTTAGTCAATAAATTAGCTCAACAGTCCTTTGGCAGAAGCTTGATCGCTTGAAGGAGATCTGTAGAAAAAATGGGAAAGAAGCTAAAGATGTTGGCATTATGACACAAGCATTGTCCTTGATGGCAACTCACTCAGATGACAAATCACAATACAGCAGGATAACAGCTCAAAGTTACAAATCAGACTTCATAGAATGAAGAAAGAGAGGTATACGTAGGTTCACCATTAGCCAAGCCGCGTATGAACACGGGTCCATTGGCCAAGTTGCGTATACATACACACGCACTTTAACAAAAGGAAAAGCACGTATACCTTGGAAAACTAAGTTTTTGGTCCAAAGTATTTGGTCCATGATATTTTGATCCATGGTATTTGTCCAAGGTATGGGGCCAAGGTATTGACCCTATATATTTGGTCCAAGGTATTGGTCCTAAGTGGTTTTGGTCCATGGTATTGAGACAGGCATACAAACTATAAAAGGAGGAAAAGATCATTAGGCCAAGATGTGCAAGTATCGAATATCTCATGAAGTGTGAGATCTAATATGCAGGTTATTGGTTTATGGTGTTGTGCTTAATCTGAACCAGGGATGAACCTTAGCGTTTGATGAAGGATAAGATCTAATGATATATCAGGATCTTAAGGCTTGAAGTGAATTATTTTTATGTGGTTTGATCATATATCTGAATAACTGGTGCATGTTGTAGTCTATAAATATGATGATCTGGGTATAACTGAAGTTTGGTATTGATGTAATGTTTAAATCATCATTTACATATCTATATGTAGGTTCACTTTAGAAAAGGCATGTATACACACTGGTTCTTCATATCAAAACAGCATATACATCACAAATTTGATTTGCAGATCTGTACATTGGTTCGCCTTGAGGAAAGTGTGTATGCAAGTAGGCTCGACACATGGAAGTAGTGTATACCTTATAAAATATGTTTTAGCTGCTTTTGTTTGTTGTTGCAATGTTCTGGGTTCTGGCTTGGGTTCTAGTTACTGTATTCTAGTGACAACATTCTAAAAGATCAGATTGATGGGTTGTTAAAGTGATTGATTGATTTGGTTGTGGAGATTGGTTGATGCAAATATATTTGATGATTGAATGATGTTGTTGATGGATCCAGTTTGAAAATTTATGAAACGTGGTCCCTGGAAGAAAGAGAAGGTTGTAGCCTTTTGTAGGCCAACACCTACGTACTAGTAAACATATCAGCTAGTACAAGAGCTAGGGGGTTGTAGCTCCCTTCTAGTAGAAGCTGGAGAATGAGAGAAGGTTGTAGCCTTCTTCAGGTAGAAGCCTGCATACTGGTATAAGACTGCACCAGTACAAAATTTGTAAATAGAATTTTCTTATTATTAAAAGAAGACAGAGACAATTGCAATAGGTGGTTTTCACCCACATTGGGTTTCCACCTTATATCTTGGTGTTTAAGTGTGTTTCTTATGTGTGATTCTTTATTTTGCTTTTACTGCACTGTCCTATGAATTTTTGATACACTGATTAAAGTTCACTACATGATAATTTGGGTAAATCAAAAGATATCTGCATATATGCTGGTTTCATTAAGTATAGTTGCGTCTACACGCTAGTTCACTGAGTTAAAGTAGTGTATACAAATCAGTTTTGAAAATTAAATTATTGATCTCATAATATTGATTCATGCCCCCTCTCAGTATTATTTCCAACCATTGGTATCAGAGTGAGTCCTTCAGAAGAATCTTGATCGCTTAAAGGAAGTTCCATCATCATGAGTAATCAGGAAAGCGGGGATCCATCAAACTGCCAATCTTTGATGGAGGAAACTTTGTTTATTGGAAGGTAAGAACCATAGCCTATCTTCAATCTCTTGGAACAGATGTTTGGGAAATTGTGGAAGGAGGATATACATTTCGATCAGCAATTCCTACATATACGGCAGGTACAAAGCAATATGACCAATGCCAAGGCTGTCAATACATTGTTGGGAAGTCTATCACAATCAGGGTTTGTCAAAGTTATGCAGCTCAAATCCGCCAAAGAAATATGGGACAAAATCGTTCTAAGCTGCGAAGGAGACTCTCAGGTAAAACGTGCTAAACTGCAAACCTTCGTAATTCAATATGAAACTCTCAAGATGCACAATGATGAAAGTATTTCTAGTTACTTCTTACGTATAGATGAGATTGTTAATTGTATGAATAATCTGGCTGAAGAGAAAAAGGAAGTTGCCTTAGTTGAAAAATTTTTAAGATCCTTGTCTGCTAAGTTTGAATCAAAAGTATCTCCCATAGAAGAAAATCAGGATCTACAAACTATTACTATAACACAGCTTCACGGAACCTTAACTACCTTTGAGACGAGAAAAGGAGGTCCATCAGATATGAGAGAAGTTGCATTTAAAGCTTCAGCAAAACGAAAAGAAGAACTCAATGAATCAGGACATCTTTTAGAAGAAGAAGAGGAAGTTAACTTTGTCAAGAAGCTTCAATGGGGCTCCAGAAGACTCGGTGGTAAACTATCTTTCAAATGTTTTGTCTGTGGTAGAGTCGGTCATTATGCTGCCAAATTTCCCCATAAAGGTAAATATGATAAATGGAAGGAATCTGCAAAATGGAATAGAAAACAAAGTAAAAAGAGCTACTATACTCATGAAGATAGAGATGGTTTATCAAATAGTGACGAAGATGAAAATAGTAATGACTATAGACTTCTGATGGCTTATGAAGATGATTTTTTTTTGGATGCTTTAGATGAAGATGACCTTTATGAAGAAATCTCTAAACTCAAAATCTATCTAGAAGAAAAGAATATGATTATAGATACCCTGACATTCCAACTTGCTGAAAGAGAAAAACACAATGAAAATTTAGAATGTGAAATTGTGGGTCTAAGAAAGGAGCTTGAGAAAATAAAAGCTCTCAATCTTAGATTTGCTAACAGATCAAAAACCTTAAATGAAATTATCAAAGTGCATTGTTCCCCTCTAATAAGGACAGGTATTGGATACACTGAAGAAGCATCTCAAGCATAGAAGTCGTCAACCTCCACTAAAAGTTATCTTGATGCAGCAAAGAGCAATGAACAAGTTGACAATCATCAGTAAAGGCATAAAGCAGACCACCAGGTAAATCAAGCTCAATTTCCTTCAAGGATGAACAGAAGCCACAACCAACCTCAGGTAAATCGTACTCAATTTGCTTCAAAGATGAATAGAAACTACAATCACCATGTCAGTAGATTCGATAATCACAGGAACTTCTTTAATGGTCAATGTTTCTCATGTCATAATTTTGGACACAAAGTTGCTCAATGTGTTGCTTACAAAACCATCATGAATAGAGAAGCACGAAATCAAAGGAATGTGACAGGGATCAAGAAAAGTTTCTATAATAACTTTTCTCTTCTTGAAAATGAAATAGAATGCTCAATCTGTAACAACTATGGCCATGAAGAATCTGAATGCAGGAGTAAATTTCGGCAAATATCTAAAAAGGAGAAAACTCCATTAAATCCCAAAATATGGAGAAAGAAAGAACCGCAAACAGAAATATGTGGTATAGCCTTGTATGCAGAAGGACAAGAAAACCAGTGGTACATCGACAGTGGATGCTCAAAACACGTGACAGGTGACAGAGAAAAACTGCACTCATATAATGCCTTAGAAAAGGAAAAGAGTGTCTCATTTGGAAACGACACTCCTGCTGTCATAAAAGGTAAAGGCTTTGTTTTCTTGAAATAAAAAGTTAAAGCTAGGAATGTTATGTATGTTGATGGCTTAAAGCATAACCTGTTGAGTGTGAGTAAAATGTGTGATCAAGGAAATGAAGTAGTGTTTCGATCAAATGGATGTGTTGTTCATGAGCTTGACACTAGAGAAACCGTGATTAAAGACACAAGAACTCCAAACAACCTATACATACTCAAGGAAGGAAAACAACAGTGCTATCTAAGCAAAAATGATGAAAACTGGGTATGGCACAGAAGATTGGGACATCTAAGCTTTTCTCAAATAAGAAAAGCATGTAGATTCTAGGTTTTTCGTGATCTTACAGATATCAACATTCCTAAAAATACTATATGCAAATCATGTCAATTTGGTAAGTAAACTAGATCTCACTTCATCGAAAAGGAAGGGTTAGCTAGTAAGCCTCTTAAACTTGTTCATACTGATTTATATGGACCATCAAGGAAAAATTCACCTCATGGAGAAGAATACTTTATATTGTTCATTGATGATTTTTCCAGAATATGTTGGATAGGTCTTCTAAAGCATAAAGATGAAGCATCTGAAAAGTTCAAAGCCTTCAAAGCTTTGGTTGAAAATGAATTAGATCGCAAAATCAAATGCCTCGGATCTGATCAAGGAAGGGAATTTACCTCAGATGAATTCTTTTACTTTTGTAAACAACATGGAATAAAAAGGCAGTTCTCCACTGCAAGGACTCCTCAGCAAAATGGAGTGGTAGAAAGAATGAACAAAACTGTTCAACAAATGGCTCATGCTATGCTAGATGAATCTGGAACTCCTGTAACCTTCTGGGGTGAAGCTACATTTGTCGGTGTCACTATTATCAACCAAGCAAATGTTTGGGTAAACAACATGCAAACTCCACATGAACTTTGGTATGGTAAGCTCCTACAGTAAAATACTTCAAAGTTTTTGGAAGCAAATGTTACATCAAAAGGACTGATGAAAAACTTGGTAAGTTTGAACCCAGAGCAGATGAAGGTATTCTTCTTGGCTACTCTACCCGAAGTAAAGGATATAAATGCTATAATAAAATACTTGGGAAAATTATTGAAAGTATTAATGTTGTGGTTGATGAAGCATGCAAAAAACCAAAACTGATAAAAACCAGAGATTATGACAATGAAGAAAATGAGGATCATTTTCCCACATCAAATCACACTGATTCTAAACAAGAAACCAATGAAGCACCGGATGAAGAGATAACGATAGAAGAAAATACTTCGTCCAGGTATGTTCAGAAAAATCATCCAAAAACTCAAATTTTAGGGGAAAAGGGGGAAGGTGTGTAGACAAGAAGAACCATTTCCAAAGCTTCAAGCTATCTAGCATTACTATCTTCCTCTAAACCTCAAAATTTGAATGAAGCATGCAAAGATGAATGTTGGGTCAAGGCCATGAATGAAGAACTTGAGCAAATTGAAAAGAATAATACTTGGGAATTAGTTCCTAGACCTCATGATAAGAATATCATAGGAACTAAATGGATATTCAAAAACAAGCTGAACGAAAATGGAGAAGTTATCAGAAACAAGGCTAGACTCGTCTGCAAAGGATACACTCAACAAGAAGGTATACATTTTGAAGAAACTTTTTCACATATTGCTAGACTTGAAGCCATAAGAATGTTTCTTGCTCTTTCTAGTTTTCATAAATTCAAAGTATACCAAATGGATGTAAAATATGTCTTTCTTAATGGAGGCTTAGAAGAAGGAGTCTATATTGAACAACCAGAAGATTTCATTCTTGGAAATGATGCAAAACTTGTATGCAAACTCAGAAAAGCTCTCTATGGTCTAAAGCAGGCTCCAAGGGCATGGTATTACCGTCTTGACAAATATCTCCACCAACAGGGTTTTTCAAAGGGGTCAACAGATAGCAATCTATATACAAACATGGACAGTGATAAATTGCTAATAATTGTTGTGTATGTTGATGATATCATTTTTGGTAGCAATGAAGAATCCATGAGTCAGAATTTTGCCTCAATAATGCAGCAATAATTTGAAATGGCCTTGCTTGGTGAGCTTACCTATTTTCTTGGTCTACAAGTTCAACAAAATAAAGATGGTATTTTTCTCTCAGAAACCAAATATCTCAAACAGATCCTGAAAAAGTATGGCATGGAAGATTCTAAACCAATATGTACCCTAATGGTAACATGATGCAGTCTTAGCTCAAATGATGAATCAGCAGCAGTGCATCAACCAACTTACAAATCCATGATTGGCAGTCTGCTTTATCTAACAAGTACCCGACTGGACATCATGCATGCAGTGGGAATAGTTGGAAGATTCCAAGCAAATCCTAAGGAAACACACCTTCAGGCAATCAAAAGGATTTTCAAATATCTTCAAGGAACACAAAACTTTAGTTTATGGTATCCTAGAGATACAGATCTTACACTTCATGCATATACAGATGCAGATTGGGCAGGAAGTGTTGATGACAGAAAAAGCACTAGTGGTGGTGCATTCTATATGGGTTCCAGGTTAGTGTCTTGGTTCAGCAAGAAACAAAGTTCAATTGCATTATCTACAGCTGAAGCAGAATACATGGTTGCTGCATATTGCTACACACAACTACCTTGGATGATGCAAACCTTGCAAGACATTAAGATCATATGTACCCCACCCATCTCCATTCTATGTGATAATATAAGCACCATCAGTATTTCAAAGAACCTAGTCATGCACTCCAATACCAAGCACATACCCATCAAATATCATTTTCTACGTGAACAAGTGCTTGAACAAAAGGTCAAAATGGAGTATGTTCCCTCCAAAGAATAGGTTACTAATATATTCACTAAACCACTGCCCAAAGAGACATTTGAATATCTCAGACAAAAGCTGGGAGTAGTTGTTGCATCATCCTGCTATTAAATCCTATCTTCTTCAAAGAAAGGTGGTTATACACAAGTTTCATGAAGCGTAGTCACGTATATATGCTGGTTTCTATGGGTACAGTCGTGTATATGTTGGTTTGAGGAAAAGCAGTGTGCTAGACTCAGGAGAAAGGGGTCTGATATGGTTCAGTGAATTATTTGCTCTGCTTGATGATGGTTACAGTGTGTTGATGACATGTGGAAATATGTTGGCTCTCATAAGTTGTCGATAGCTTATATCTGATTGATGATGATGCCTTGATACCTTTTTTGATATCTAAAATGATCAGATCTGATAGCGAATATTTGACACGGGTTTAGGGGGATCATATGCTTCTAATAATGCATTTTTGGCATTATCTTAGAAGATCTCGGTACAGATTCACATAGTTGTTTTTTATTCAGGTAGAACAAGTTCAGGGGGAGAACATGGTTTTTGGTCTGGATGTTGATTGACAGATGTTGCTGATGATAGTTGTTGATGACTATCATGGTCTTGTTTAAGATATTTGGTCTTTGTTATATATGTCATGTATATCTTTTAATGCAACAGTCATGAAAAGACCTAATTTGTAACCTCACTATGCATGGGATGGATGATGTAATGTTTCTTGGTTTTGACATGTATAAATATTTGATATATCCCCACTTGGTTGGGTGGATGAGTCAAACTTGGTATATCCCCACTTGGTTAGGAGATGGATGTATGTATGAGTCATTGGTGATAAGAAGGTCATTTGTGATGTATGTATAGAGTCATGTTCTTCTTTTAGAACATATTTTTGCAAATTTTGCTTATGCTCAGGGGGAGTATGGACTCGATTATGGGAGCTCAATCAGCACACTTCAGCATATCAAAGAATTTAGCATGCACTCAGGAGGAGCATGAACCTTTGCCCTTGATGTCAAAGGGGGAGAGTGACTTGGTGTGTTTGTTGCCATAAAGTATAAAGGGGGAGATTGTTGGCATTATGACACAGGTGTTGTCCTTGAAGGAAACTCACTCAGATGAAAGATCACAATATAGCAAGGTAACAGCTCAGAGTTATAGATCAGACTTCACAGAATGAAGAAAGGGAGATATACACAAGTTCACCATTGGCCAAGCCACGTATACACGCAGGTTAACTATATACAAGTCCCGTATACGTACACACGCACTTTCACAAAAGGAAAAGCGTGTATACCTTGGAAAACTAAGTTTTTGGTCCGAAGTATTTGGTCCATGATTTTTTGATCCATGGTATTGGTCCAAGGTATCGGGTCCGGGGTATTGACCCTAGGTATTTGGTCCAAGGTATTGGTCCTAAGTGGTTTTGGTCCATGGTATTGAGACAGGCATACAAACTATAAAAGGAGGAGAAGATCATTAGGCCAAGGTGTGCAAGTATCGAATATCTGATGAAGTGTGAGATCTAATATGCAGGTTATTGGTTATGGTGTTGTGCTTGATTTGAACCAAGGATGAACCTTAGCGTTTGATGAAGGATAAGATCTAATGATATATCAGGATCTTAAGGCTTGAAGTGAATTATTTTTATGTGGTTTGATCGTATATCTGAATAACTAGCACATGTTGTAGTCTGTAAATATGATGATCTGGGTATAATTGAAGTTTGGTATTGTTGTAATGTTTAAATCATCATTTATAGATCTATACGCAGGTTCACTTTAGAAAATGCGAGTATACATGTTGGTTCTGCATATCAAAACAGTGTATACATCATAAATTTGATTTGGAGATCTGTACGTTGGTTCACCTTGAGGAAGCGCGTATGCCCGCAGGTTCGACACATAGAAGTAGTGTATACCTTATAAAATATGTTTTAACTGCTTCTGTTTGTTGTTGCAATGTTCTGGGTTCTGGCTTGGGTTCTGGTTACTGTATTTTGGTGACAGAATTATGAAAGATCAGATTGTGGGTTGTCAAAGTGATTGATTGATTTGGTTGTGGAGATTGGTTGATGTAGATATATTTGATGATTGAATGATGTTGTTTATGGATCCTGTTTGAAAATTTATGAAACGTGGTCCCTAGAAGAAAGAGAAGGTTGTAGCCTTCTGTAGGCCAGCACCTACATACTAGTAAACATATCAGCTAGTACAAGAGCTAGGGGGTTGTAGCTCCCTTCCAGTAGAAGCTGGAGAACGAGAGAAGGTTGTAGCCTTCTGTAGGCAGAAGCCTACATATTGGTATAAGACTGCACCAGTACAAAAATTGTAAACACAATTTTCTTATTATTAAAAGAAGACAAAGACGATTGCAGCAAGTGGTTTTCACCCACATTGGATTCCCACCTTATATCTTGGTGTTTATGTGTGTTGCTTATGTGTGATGCTTTATTCTGCTTTTACTGCACTGTCGAATGAATTCCTGATACACTGATTAAAGTTCACTACATGATAATTTGGGTAAATCAAAAGGTCTCTGCATATATGTTGGTTTCATTAAGTATAGTTGTGTATACACGCTAGTTCACTGAGCTGAAGTAGCGTATACAAATTAGTTTTGAAAATTAAATTATTGATCTGATAATACTAATTCACCCCCGCTCTCAGTATTATTTCCAACAAAAGAAGAAAGAACCTCAAAAGAAGAAGGCATCTCAAAGGAACTATGACATCGGGAGTGTTGATTAGCCATTGTGTGGAAGCAACTCTTCAGATTCAGAATCACCTTAGAATGAAGATGAACAAGCAAAAGAATTATCAAGTATGAATTTGTTTTCCTCTGGTGATACATTTCTCTGTTCATTTGAAGATAATGAATGTGATAGCGAAACAACAAAATTTTCTCTTATGGGTGAAAGAGAAAGAAATCAAATAGAGGCAGAATTTAAAAAGCTCACAGACACAATTAGAGATAAACAAGATCTATTGGACAAAAGGGAGTGTACCTACAAAGAAGAGATTACAAGGTTAAAGCCTCAGTTAGAGGAAGGAAACAAAGTAATGAAACAATACGAGGAAAATGAAGATCAAAGTCAAAGGCTATAGGATGAAGTGACTTCATTGAGAAATTAAGTGAATGAAAAAGACACAACAAGCAAGGAACTTATAGAAAGAAACAACTACTATGAAGGTCTTGAAGCTGTGGTTGTTTCTCTAAAAGAAGATCTCAAAAATTCAAATAAGTAGAATGAAGAACTACTCCAAGCATTTGAAGAACAAGAAAATGAAGTTCTCGAATTAAGGAAACAAGTGGAAGAAGGAAGAAAAGCTGAAGAAATCATAAAGAAGCAATATCAGGTTGAGGTAAATATCCTAAAAGGTAAATTAGAAGAAAAGGATAAACTTTTACGATTTCAAGATAGTACTAAGATTTTGGATGATATTCTTAGTAGTCAAAGGTCTCCTATCGTCAAATATGGTCTTGGTTTTCATGAAACTCTTAAAGGTGAATCTAACTTACAAACTAAAGAAAGAAACTCTAGTGCAAAATCTGAAACACTCAACAAGGAGATAAAAGCTCAACCCCGTCAACAACCAAGGAAAGAAAGTATTCAAAGAAAATCATTCACCCCTAACTATGGAAGTGTTAGTCGATTCTTTCCTCTGATGAATAACGTTGAATGTTTTATATGTCATAATTTTGGACATGTTCCAACAATATGCAGAAGTAGAATGGTTCAAGCTAATAACCGTCACACAGAAAGATCATCATCTTCCAGGTACTTCAAGGGATATTGTTTTTCTTGCAATATGTTTAGTCACAAAGCCATTAACTGCTTTAGAAGGAATATGAAACATATAATATGTTATGCTTGTAACATGCTTGGGCATATAGAAAAAGAATGCAGGAGAAAATTTTGGCCAACATACCAAAAGGAACAAATATCATCACTCTCCAAGGTATGGAAGAAGAAGGAATTACAAACCGAAAGATGTGGCATAACTTAGTATACAGATAGAACAGACTCAAAAGGAACTGAAAGTATGAAATTTCGGTGTCCTAATTCTCATACGTAGTTATCATGAAGATAATTCACGTATATACGCGAGTTAGAAGCTGCACAGTCGCATATATGTTGGTTTGATAAAGAAGCAGTGGGATAGACTCAGAAACATGATTTGATATGTTTAAGACAATTATCAATTATCTTTTCTGTCTTGATGATTGATGACCATGGTAAGTGGATGTTATTTAGAAGTAATTTTGATCCTCATAAGTTTTTGATGACTTGATGTATATCTTATTCATGATGATGCCTTGATATTTCTTACTGATATATGCAATGATCAGACCTGACAGTGAACAAGTGGCACAAGTTCAGGGGGAGAATATGTTATACTACTAATAATGCATTATTGGCATTATGTTTTTAGTACCTAATGATTTTTATCAATGGTGATGATTCTTATATGGCTAAAGTGTTTAAATGATACATCATGCTATGTTGCGGTTATGAGTTGTCTATGATGATGATACTTGTATTGCTTGGGGTTACATAGTTGTTATTCAGATCATATTTATGGGTGATTGTGAATGACTTTTTGATGATGCATATAGTACATATATGATGCTTACATGGTGATCTTCATAAGGACAAGGAGAAGTACAAATATTGAGTACACAACTTCATTATTTGATGATGAGCCACTCATTTCTTTCATGTTGATGTCATCACACCTTCAAAGATGCATATATGGTGCAGTTATGATGCAGGATTCCTATAGTTCTTTGCTCTCACATGGTTGAGAATTGTTGTTCTTGACGATATCAGGAAAGATTGACAAATAACTATGAGCTCATGGTTTGCTAGATACATATTGCTATCTCTTTGATGGATATACAATATGCTGGATACATGGATGATTACTTAAGTTGCAAATTGATAAATATTGTTGGTTGGCCAAAAGAATGGTGTTATTTCAGGCATGGCTATTTGAATACATGGATATTCAGAGACATGGCTTAATGATGATTAATTTTTTACTTTATGATGATAAGTTTGATACTCACACTTGTTAATTATCATGGTTGATGCTTATCAAATGTGGGATGTTCCCTAGTGATGATACATGTGGAAAAATCATGCAGTTATTGATGATGATTATAGATAATGACTATGGTGTTTTCACATACATATGATGTGAATGATTTTGTGTTATTGTTTGGACATGGAAGGTTATGATAAGGCTCTTTCTTCTAAGGAAATTAAGCAAGTTGATCTTGATGAGATCAAGAGGATGAGTTGATATCTATATGCGGCATACTTTGTCACAGGTTCATGATATTTACCTTGTCATATCTTGAAAACTGATGATGGACATATACATGTTGTTGGTCTAGATGTTGCTAACAGATGCTTAAGGAGTAGATCATATATGGTGTATGATAGTTGTTGATGACTATCATAGTCTTGTTTAGATCTTTGGTATCTGTTATAAATGTCATGTATATCATTCAATGTAAAGGTCATATAAAGACCCATGATGTAATAATTTGTCTCTGTCTATTGTAGTCTTTTGATGAGTCCTTTTTGGCCATATGATGTAATTTGTACCCCCACTATGCATGGGAAGGATGATGTAATAATTGCTATATTTCGGTCATGTATAAACAATTGGTATATCCCCACTTGGTTGGGTGGATGAGTCAAATTTGGTATATCCCCACTTGGTTGGGGGATTGATGTATGTATGAGTCATTAGTGATAGGAAAGTCAAACTCACATAGTTGAGTTATAGAGTTATGTTATTCTTCTGGAAAACATTTTTGCAGATTCTGCATGTGCTGAAGGGGAGCATGGATGGTTCAGTGCATCACAGCATGTACAAAGGGGGAGTTTAATCAGAGAACTCAGCATGTGCCTAGGGGGAGCATGATCAATATTCAGTTGTTCAGATATGAAATTCTTCATTTTGGTCAGCCCTTTGCCCTTGATATCAAAGGGGGAGAATATCTTGGTCCGCCCTTTTCCCTTGATGTCAAAGGGGGAGAGTATTTTGTTGTTTCTTGTTATCTCTAACAGTTTCTACAGCATGCAGTAATCAAAACAAACATGGTTGCCATCAAGTCCAAAGGGGGATATTGTTGGCATTATGATGCATGTGTTGTACTTGATGGCAAATCACTTGTAGTAGAACAACTCACTTGTATATGGTAACCAGATGAATCTACAGGAGAGATATCAGATATGACAGAATGCATGGCAGTTGTGTTTACAGATGTGATAAAATTCATGGCATTTCAAAGGAATCATTTCAAAAGTAATATGGAAAATTAGAGTGTAACAAGTCTATTTAGAGCTAATAGGGCATTGGTACAGAACAATAGGAAGATGGAACTAAGGTATTATTATCAAAATAAAGAAGGTGAATGAAAAGGTTGATGAAAAGCAGTTTAAGAAATATACGCAGGTCCTCTTGGTCAAAACGGTGCATACATGCTAGTCCATGGAACAAAAAGAGCATATACGTATACACACACTCCCACAGGAAGAAAAGTGTGTACATGATTAGAAAACCAAGGTTTTGGTCCGAGGTATTTGGTTTGTGGTATTGACCCTAGGTATTTGGTCCGAGATATTTGGCCCGTGGTATTGACCCTTGGCATTTGGTCCAAGGTATTAGTCCTAAGTGGTTTTGGTTCAAGGTATTGACAAAGGATCTAACTATATAAGGAGGAGAAGATCAAGGGCTAAATGTACAAGTAATGAATATCTTATGAAGTGTTAGATCAAAAGAAAATATGCATGTTATAGATTTTTGATTCTTTGCTTGATCTGAACTAAGTATGCACCTGAGTGTTTGATGATGGATGAGATCTAATGATGGATCAAGATCATAATGACTTATCATTATCATATATGATAATGGATAGGCTAGATCTGATTGCTAATGCACATTTTATCCTTTATAAGTGATGATCTGGGTATGTCTGAAATCTGGAATTGCAGTGAAGTTATAAGTAAGTATTTGCAGATCTATATGTTGGTTTGCTTTGATGAAGTTGTGTATACACGCTGGTTCGGCTCTTCCAAGTAGCATATGTAAAAGAAAAGCTTGATGTTCAAGGATGACTTATCTATCAGATCAGTTTTCTATTTTACTGTTGTTTGTCAATGACGTTTTTTTAGATCTTAAAGTAGAACTGAATGAATAAGGAAATTGATTCTAATTGATTGATTGATTGAAAAAGAAGAGTGATTCTTGTTGCTATCTTTTTAGAACTCTGTAATATGATAGTAGATCTTTAGAATGTCACTGATTGGTACAGTTTATGGTTCAGAGGTTTTATGATTCAGTATATTTAGAACTATACGCAGGTTGGGCAAATGGAAGTAGTGTATACATGCAGTTTTTCCTCATTGAAGGAGCATACACATTCTGGCACATGTCTTTTGAGGTTATAGTTAGTTATGGTTCTTGATGCAGTGTTATAGGTTTAGATCTATGTACTGGTTACAGTGATCTGTATGTTCCAGTTGAATGGTTGGATTTGATTAAGTTTGAATGAATGGTTGATTCAGTTGTGTTAGAGGTTCAGTGATTGTTTGATTCAGTTGTGTCAGAGGTGCATAGGTTTCAGTGATTGATTGTTTCAGTTATACAGGATATTAATGATTGGGTTTCAGTTATATCAGAGATTGATTGGGTTTCATTGATTGGTTGATACAAATGTATTTGATGGTTGTATTGCAGTTGTGATTGATTTTGAGCTTCAATGTTGTTGATGGGTCCAGTATGAAAATTCGATGAAACGTGGCCTTCATATTGTGGTGTTGTGTTCCAGGAGTATCCAGTCTGAAAATTTATGAAACATGGTCCCTGGAGGAAGAGAGAAGGTTGTATCCTTCTGTAGGTTGGTGCCTACGTACTGGTAAACATATCGGCTAGTACAAGAGCCAAGGGGTTGGAGCTCCCTTCCAATAGCAGCTCAAAAATGAGTGAAGGTTGGAGCCTTCTATAGGCTGGTGCCTACGTACTAGTAAATGGATCAGCCAATACAAGAGCCAAGGGGTTGGAGCTCCCTTCAAGTAGCAGCTGGAAAACGAGTGAAGGTTGGAGCCTTCTGTAGGTTGGCACCTACGTACTAGTAAATGGATCGGCTAGTACAAGAGCTAGGGGGTTGTAGTTCCCTTCCAGTAGCAGCTGGAAAACGAGAGAAGGTTGTAGCCTTCTATAGGTGGGTGCCTGCATACTGGTATGAACCTGCACCAATACAAGATTGTAAACATGTTTTTTCTTATATTAAAAGAAGACAGCAGTAGGTGGTTTTTGTCCCGCATTGGGTTTCCACCTTAAATCTTGGTGTTCATGTGTGTTTCTTATGTGTGATGGTTTGTTCTGTTATTACTACACATGGTTACTATTTATATGGTTAATTAAGTATTGATGCATTGATTAAAGATCAACATATGATGAATTAATTTAATCATAAGTTTGTTGGATATACACTGGTCGCCTTAAATACAGTTGTGTGTACAAGAGATTTACCTTCATTGAAGTAGCGTATATAAATCAGAGTATGAAAAGAAAAAGTTATTGATTTGACAAATACTGATTCACCCACCTCTCAATATTATTTACAACATAATATAGATTATTCTGGTCACAATGATCAACCACTACACTTATTTCCCAACCATTGTTGTCAATAACCCTGGTGCAACTGCTCATACAATAAATCTTACTGACAAAACCTTAGTAGCATCTCAACAAAAATCTGACCAACTGCAATACAAGAAACTTTAACTGCTCAACAATCCATCAAGTCCTACAACAACTCCAACCATATCAACCATCAGAGACAAATCAACAATCAGCTTTTTCTTACAATGATGGAATCTACAATACAATAAAGTATGAAACCCCGGTACATGTATTTGCATCAGCAAATTAGATCAAGGTCAGAATCATTTAAAAGTTTCTTTGCATGAAAACAAATATACTTGAAAATACATCAATCCCTAGCCTTTCCCAACACAATCATATGTCTCTATAAAACCCTAGCTCAGCAACAACTCTAACCAGTAGTGATATGCAGCCTTTCTTTTCCATATAAGACATTATTGGCAACATACACATTAGCAGTAACATTTGTTGAGAAATCAAAGGAGGTGGAAAGATAATTGATTTCTCTTATTATGACATTATCTTTTGATGGATTATTATTATTATTATTCTTTCATTTTTATTATCATCA
This sequence comes from Pinus taeda, assembly GCA_000404065.3. Taxonomy (NCBI): domain Eukaryota; kingdom Viridiplantae; phylum Streptophyta; class Pinopsida; order Pinales; family Pinaceae; genus Pinus; species Pinus taeda. Next base: position 239,078 of record APFE030299554.1, read on the forward strand.
ATACTAATGCCAATCAACAAATAGAAGAGGACACAAGATGTAGGCCTGCAGCCTGGGTAAAACCCCACTGTAAGGGAAAATCTGGTGAATAATTCTTCGTTCAGTAGATTCAAAACACGATGAGATTACCAAGACCCTCACAACCTAGACTAGAGACACCCTCCATCAAGTCATCCTTCTTCAATTTTATGTGTAGTATGATTTGTATTTATATATATATACTTCTTATTTGACTTCCTTTCACTATGTTTGCACCGAACTCTTAATCAGAGATATACCAAAATTCATGTCACTGTGATAGTACTGAATTCTTGTCACTATTGAGGCACTAAAGCCTTATCCCTGTGGTAGCACTGAAACCTTATCATTGTGATAGCATCGACTCCTTCTCTATAATTTATAATGAAGTTCCATCTTCGTTCTATTGTGAATTCACTGAAATCCTATGAACCCATTCTATGAAAAATGATTTGAACTATCTCTCTATAATCACTGAAATTGTCTCTGAGATCACCGAAGTTATTTCTCTGATATCACTGAAATTCTATCTCTGAGATCGCCAAAACTCTATCTTTGAGATCACCAAAACTCTGTCTCTAAGATTCATCGATCTTCTCTGAAATATGATCTCCTTCACTGTGCTTGATGTGAAGTCCTTAGGCTTGTATATATAGTTGTTTCCATGCAAAATAGGCCGAGATGAGTTATTGAAGAGATGTGTCTCTATATAAGGTTAGGCTAAATTGACTTAATGATGATTTACTTGAGGCCAACAGCAAGGAGACTTTGATGGAGGATTCTCTGACCAAATAAGAATTGTCTTTGACTTAAATAAATAATCCTAAAGCCTACAATGGATGCTTGACCTAAGACAATTGACCCAAGCTTGAAACCCATGCTTTAATAAGTCAATTAAATTAATAATAAAATTTCTTTTTCTTTCTTTTAACAAATATATTTCATTTTGACTCAAGCACAATTATGAAGACTGAACCTAGTTACATTCTTCAACACTCCCTCTTAACTAGGGAGGTATTCATACTTACATATAACTATAGAGGTACATGGAAGATCTCAAAACACATAATCTATGAAGAGTTTAGGCACCGCAATGCCATGGACTAGATTCCTAACCAGGGCAATCTATCTAAAGTCTCTCAATAGTTTTGGCACTGCAATTCCACGAACTAGATTCCAAGGCAGGGTAATCCATACAAGTGGGACTAAGATGGACTAAAGATTTTAGCCTCTCTAGGTATCATCAAGCTTACTTGCTAACCATCAACCCAGGGATCCATATGTGTATCCAAGGTCAGAGCTCCATGACCAAAACCACCCTCCCTACTTCGGGAACTAAACATCAACACAAGGTGTCTGCCAGATGTCCTCCCAGACAATGCTTCACTCACAAAGTGTCAACAAATATCTCCCTGTCAAACTAATCGATAACTAGCATGCTATAAAAATTTCGAGAGATTTACTTGTACAAACACAACCCCAATCAGTAACAAGATTTCAAACGTATACAAAACTTCGAGGTCTTCCAGACAACTTGATGTTGCTTCTCCACTTTTCATAGTAGGACTTAGAGCTTTCCCAATGAATCTTGATAGAAGATTCCTCAACCATGTAGCTTCCTTTCCTACTTCTCATGTAGCAACGTATTTCATAAATCGATCTAGCTTTTCTTAACTCATCATCCCTTCAAAATACATTCTCCAAATTCTTCTACCAAAGGTGTCCATCATGACTATGATATGGCCTCCCTCTCAACTAGGGAGATTCCTTTCATCGTGCTCCCTCTCAATCTAGGGAGATTTCTTTCAATCAAGCTCCCTCTTAACCTACGGAGTTCTACTTCCTCTTTATGACATCGAAGAATCTTTCATGAATTCCATCCTTCTCATCAAAGTTATCATTACCATCACCATTCACATCATGCTTATCACATCAATGTTTCTTTACAAACATCTTCATTATCTTGAAGATCATGTACCTACACAACCTAGATAGCAAGTACAACCAAATCTATAGAAGCATGTGTTAAATTTTTCATAGGGCTACATTCTTATTTTCTTTGCATTAAGTTCATCTCATATCATCATTATATTATTCAGATCTACATCATTATTCATCAGCATATCAAATTATATAGAAAGAAAAACACCATCATCATCAATGCAGCAGAACATAAAGGAACAATAGAAGAAAATCATGCACACACATAGAGACACCAGGATTGGTCTCAGACTATGGAAAAACCCACTATGGGGAAAACCATTGCAAATATTCTTCTTCTAAGATCGTCATCAAATGATTCAGCAAAAGGGATTACATTGATCCATAACTTTATCTATGCAACAAAAAAACTAAGATATCCATGAAACAGATTTGATCATGCTTATAATCCAAAACCCTAATTCTGAGGATTGAAGTGTGTTGTCATTGATTTTAGAACATTGTTGGATATTGTTGAAAATTGTTTTCACTGAGCTAAATCTTCGAAATACAGAAATCTCATCCATGAAGCACGGACGTAGGGAGGAGGAGATGTGTGGGCGTCTATACCATATTTGGACACTCCCTGCATAATTGGATGATTGCGTCCGAAAGAGATCTGGACACTCCCAGGTGAACTGGATGAGGGCGTCTAGGGTCAAACATACCTAGACCTTCTTCAAGCCCTAGATGCTCTCATAAGTTTGTTGTACAAGCAACTATGGCAGCCCAGACACTCTCAGTACCACTTTGTGTGAGCATTCGGGGACTAATACAACTCGATCTATCTCTGAAGCCCTAGATGCTCGCATAACCCATTGTGCCAATGTCCAAGGATCCTTGGATACTCCCACAACACATTGTGCCAATGTCTAGAGACTAAAATTTCCAGTTCTATGCCAGCATCCGAGTTCTAGAAAACCCTAGATCAGTGTGAGCTTCAACCCTAAGATTTCAAAACCTTGTGCAAACTTTCCTCTGGAAGGCTTGTGCGAACCAAGACAATAAGAGAAGAGAAGATGGCTTGTTCAATGTGTCCAAATGAGCTTTAGGTCTCTTCTATTTATAGTCTTTCATGAGGGTCCACTTGGGGTTAAGGCCGACCTAAACAGTTATCCATGTGGTTAAGGCCGACCTATTCCATAATACATGTATGAATAAAATAATTCAAAACTCAACTTCCGCTTGAGCAAATTGGGTGATACTAAGGTGAATATATTGCAATAATTATATTCATCAGATGATCTTTCCAAAGTGGAATTTTAGTGCAATTGAAAAAATAAACAACATGAAGTTAACCATATCAAAATCACGAAAGTATTCAACTTTATACATCAGATGCCTTACAAAAAAGAGACACATGCGCTTCAACATCTTGCTAGGGACTTTTTCATAAACTCTAGACTACATCAAGGATTATTTCATAGCAACTTTCATTACATCTAGGGTTTCATTGTTTCTTCCAAAAGTATGACATACCCTACCACAGCATATAACAAACCCTAGAAACAATTCAAACAAATATAGATCTAAAAAGTATCTAATTCATATGTTAGACTTCCCTCTACGGTTTCATAAAAACCCTAGATTTCACACATTAGATTTAACAATCAAAACCAATCATAGCTTAATCAACAACATGACCATATTTCACTAGGGTTTGTTGCAAACCCTATATTTTCTCATCAATCATAACTAAAACTCAAATTCAACAATCTCACACAAATCTCAAATAATCACATTGACATCATAAGTCAGAGATGTTTCACTTCTACTAAGGTTTAACTATCAAAACCCTATAATTCACAAATGTTATCATCCTAGAGAAACAAACTTCGACTAGGGCTTAGTTCCAAACCCTAGGACTCATCACCATCGACAAACAAGTCAACTCATACATCTAGGATTTCATCATCATGCATAGGCATTTCATATCATGTGTTAGTCAAACCCACTTTACAAATATCAATAAGAGTTAGACATATAACAAACTTGATCAGACTAGGGTTTGATTGAACAAACACACACATGCCAATCATTTCATTTCTAATACATTATAAGGGTCTTGCTTATACACTCTACCAAACCCTAATGATATAGGGTTTTAATACAAAAAATAGCAAACCCTAAATTACCAACACTTCAAAGGTTCAAGATTTTAGACATTATCATTCAACCCTAACACGTTAGCGTTTCCATAACCACACCAAAACCCCAAACAAGACATTATCTAAAACTTCAAATAGCATTTTCAAATAACCCTAAGTAGGCTAGGGTTTGGCACATTATCATTGACATACCCTTAGGTTAGGGTTTTCCTAGAGAACCCTTTTAGGGTTCCACAACAAAAATCAAAGATATGAGGATGGTAGATTTATCTAATGATGAATCACCCAATCAAGAATCTTCATGATTCAAGAGAGCTAGACATAACAATTTTAGCAATGTAGCGTAAATTTCAAATATGATGAGTGTATCTTTTAAGAGAATTTTGTAGGGTGTATAGTCTAATACATACCTAGAGATTTTCCTTGACAAACCTTGTAATAATTCCTTGGAGTGTTCTTTTTGTATTAAGACATGATCTTTTATACATGTAATAAATACTTTCAAGCAAAATATGTAATACCAAGAACATGATTTTAATTTATCAAGTTAGATTTTCTATGTAACAAAGGAGGATGGAACCCTATGATATCGATGATCAAGTTTTTTATTCTACCAATCAACATTGGGACTTTTCCTTGACATCCTATATTACATATAAATCCTAGAAGATAAGGATTAAGGTTCTAATGTGAGACTTTCATATGTTATCTAGGGATTACAATCTTTACCCTAGACTAAATATAAACAAGGATTATATGAACCATTTAAAAGCTCATGAATATATGTAACTTGTGTTTATATACCTTTTATCCATAAGACTTATTGAATATGCATCTTGTTAAGTAGGGAATAGTTACAGTAGTTACTTGATTTATTTGAGTTGGTTCCTTGTGCTCAGACTATCAACTCAAATGTTCAAAGAGTGAGGCTTGTATTTCTTTCTCCACAGGAGAGACTTTGGATTCCTTTCATAGTCCTTAAATGAATGCTTTAGGTCTCTAACTTCAAGTTGTTTCTTCAATCTGATGCTTCAAGTGTAGGAGGATTGCTACTATTCTAGGAGCATGTTGGTGATAATGATGAACTCCAACTCAGCCCTAAAATGGTGAAATTGTGCCTGTAGTGAAGGTTCCTTGAAGTTATATATCTCAACTAAGGAGTATTTAGACCTTTGATCGTCTTGGATTCTTTGCCAATGAATTTGATCCCAGATAGTGACTTTTCTCCAATTCCAAAACCTTCTTGCCAATAAGGTGATTTTCAACCTTCTTTTACCATAACTTTTATACCATGTTGAGAAATCCAAGGAGGTGGCAAGATAGTTTATTTGTCTTATTATGGCATTATCTTGTGATGGATTATTATTATTATTATTCTTTCATTTTTATTATCATCAAGAATAATGCCAATCAACAAATAGAACAGGACACGAGATGTAGGCACACAGCCAGGGCAAAACCCCAATATAGGGGAAAACCTGGTCAAGAATTCTTCCTTTAGTAGATCCAAAACAAGATGAGATGACCTAGACCATCACAAACTAGACTAGAGACTTCCTCCATCAAGTCATCATTATTCAGTTCTATGGGTAGCATGATATATATATATTATATATGTATGTGTAGTGTGTGTGTGTGTGTGTGTGTGTGTGTGTGTGTGTGTGTGGTGGTCATGTATGTATTATTATGTATGTATGTATAGATACTGTATATGATGTATTATAATATAAATATAAATACATACATACATACATACATAATAATAATAAATATATATATAAGTATAATAATAATACATAGTATTATATATATATTATATATATATATATATAATATACTCTCATATGACTTCCATTCACGTTGATTTGCAGTACTCTAATCAGAGATAATATATAATATATAACTACAAAACACACATATATATATACATACATAAATATATATATATATATAAATAATATATATATATAAATATATATATATATATAATATAATATAATATATACTTCTCATATGACTTCCTTTCACTTTGTTTGCAGTTAACTCATAATTAGAGATATATCAAAATTCATGTCACTGTGTGAGCACTGAGTTCTTGTCATTGTGATAATACTTAATTCTCGTCACTGATGAGGCACTGAAACCTTATCTCTGTGGCAGCACTGAAACCTTATCATTGCGATAGCACCGACTCCTTCTCTGTAATTTATAGTGAAGTTCCATCTTCATTGTACTGTGACTTCACCAAAATTCTATGAACCCATTCTCTAAAAAATGGTTTGAACTATCTCTCTATAGTCACCGAACTTGTCTCTAAGATCACCGAAGTTTTGTCTTTGAGATCACCGAAACTCTATCTCTGAGATCATCAAAACTCTCTCTCTAAGATCACTGAAACTTTCTCTGAGATTCATCGAAATATTCTCTAAAATCCAAGCTCCTTCACTGTGCTTGATGTGAAGTCCTTATGCTTGTATATATAGTTGCTTCCATGTGAAATAGGATGACATGAGTTCTTGAAGAGATGTGTCTCTATATAAGGTTAGGCTGACTTGACTTGATGATGATTTACTTGAGGTCGACAGCAACGAGACTTTGATGGAGGAGTCAACCAAACAAGAATTGTATTTGACTTAATAAATAATCCTAAAGCCTACAATGGAGGCTTGACCTAAGACAATTGACCCAAGCATGAAACCCATGCTTTAATAAGTCAATTAAATTAATAATAAAAAAATTCTTTTGCTTTCTTTTGACAAATATATTTCATTTTGACTCAAGTACAATTATGAAGACTGGACCTAGTTACATTCTTCAAAAATGTTTACAACATTGTACCTCAACAATATAATCCTTGGCTCATCAACAACTCTACAATACAATCTCAGTTCCACAATCAAATTTTATCAATGATATCAAACTTAGGAGCTTCAACAATAAACCCCTATGAGCAGCAACATTAATAACCCTGAAGAACATGTACCATATAAAAATTCTTAATATCCAAGCAATTACATGAATCTCTTTGACTCAAGCTACAGCTCCCCTCTCATGAAAGTACATGGATAATAGAAACAATACAATGTAAACTCTTTGTTTAGACAACCAAATTCTCTGCTCCACTAGTATATAATCAACAAGGTCCTTCTCTCACACAAAAGTATTGTCAGCATGCATCACCAACAATATACAAACCTCTTTGCAATACAATCAAACATCCTCTAGCAATGTATAATGGCAAGCATTTATGGAGGATAATGTATAGATCCAAGGTAGGTGATTAAGAACAAATATATAAAAGAAATAAATGTTACCAATGATGGATTATAGTGTAATGTATCATATCATAGTCTTGTTGAAATTGTAGCAAGATAAGGCTTCATTTAACTAGTGCCTTAGTCAAATGGAGAAAAATTGATTTTCCACATCAGCAGGATGACTTGGATTGCAGTTAGCTAGAGAGAAATGGCCTTGTCTACTAGTTAAGTCAGTAAATTCAAGTTTGTAGGCTTGGAGTAGAGTTGTGCATGTAGTGATTGCTAAAATTTAGCAAACTAGTTCAATTGTTTTCAGTTGAATTTAGTTAACTAAGCTCTAGTCATTAGTTGAGTCAGTTGAAGGTCAGTTGAGTAGTTATGATTGTTGCTAACTCATTGATCTCTCAGTTAACTATTCAATCAGCTAAAAATAGAGCCATCCAAGCATGGAATTCGAAATTCCTAGTTGAGTGGATGGAAAAGGCACATTTGTATTTATAATTGTATATTGTTGAGTGTACAGTGCTTTTGCATTGAGCAGGTGAGCAATTCCCCTTGGATTTGCGCATGGAAAAAGGGAATCTCCCTATCTTTTAGGATCTTAATTCCTTCAAGATTGCGCAAGGAATTAGGAGGTTGGCTAAGGATTGAATTGGCTAAGTGTTGGCCAGAGAAGGTTAGGAAGTAGGAGAATAGTTTTACAGTGAAGGGATTGCTTTAGAGTTGAAGCAAGACATTGTAATTATTTCTCTTTCTCATCTGAATTGATGCAAAGCAGTGGAGGGGTTTTTCCCAGTTGGATTCCCCTGTAAAATAGTTGTGTTCCTTGTTTTTTTATGGTTTCATGTTATTGAATGTGTTTTTATCCTGTGATTTCCTTTCCCCATAATAGTAGAAGAATTTTTTGTCACTTGATTTCAGTTCGACTCCATTAGCAATAGAAAATTTCTTGCAAATTCTACATGGTATAAGAGCTCTAGAAGACTACACAGAAACCTTTTTCCAGATCTTCTCTCAGAGAAATTTTTCTTTGTAGAGTTTTTGGTGGAGATTCTCTTCAATGCAGGAAAAATGTATTTCAGTGGATTGAGACTTGAGTATGCATTGTAGGTCACCTCGAATTTTTGTGCTTGGAAATATAGGATGGAAGTTATCATAGATGACAATGGAGTATGGGAATATACTCAAACTTATATTCCAAAACCAATAGCATCAAATTCATATGACTTTCCTCAGATGGAGAAAGACACAACAAGATCCAGGAGGATTATTCTAGAGGTTATCATAGCATGTGGTTTTGAACTTGGATGGAAAGGATACTCCTTTTGGAATGTGGAAAAATCTCACAAATCTATTTCAGAGCAGTAGTGATGCCAGGAAATTGGCACTAAGAGATAAATGCGGGAGCATTTGAATGAAAAAAATGAAACCATTCCTTAGTAACTATCCAAATTCACTGAGGTTTGATATGAATTTTGAGGAGTAGGAGAAAATGTGCCATCATATAAACTTGTGAGATTAGCACTCCTTGGCCTTAAGAAATCTTGGAAGAACTATCAAGATTTAGTTAATGGAAGGGACAAGCTACCAGATTGGGAGATAATTTGATCTGATTTGGTGTAGGCAGAGATCAGAAGAAACACTAGAGATGGTGTCACATACATTGAATATGAGGAAGAATTTTGTGCTCTAGTTGGGAAAGGAAAGAAGGCCAAACACATGAAGGCCCAAGGAGAGGTAGAACACATCCAGAACAATGGGAAGAATAACGACCTTAGGAAAATAAAATGTTTTCATTGCCATGAATATAGACATTATGCAACCAAGTGTCCAAAGAAGAAATCCAGCAAGGAGCCTGCAGCAGGACCAGCAGGATATGCTTAGGCATCTCAATTTGAGTTAGATTTCACCATCTTTTCTTACATGGAAAGAACAATAAGATGGAGTGAGTTGTACCTATATTATGGTGCCTCATATCATATGACAGGAAATAAGGAATTCTTCAGTAACCTAGAGGAGAAGGATCTCAAATTGCACATAGAATTTGGAGGTGATGGGAGGTATAGTACCAAAGGAATTGGTATTGTAACCTTTAAGAGGGGGTGAGGCTCCCATATTAACTTGAAAAATGTAATGTATGTTCCCAGGCTAAAGAAAAAAATGATTTTTGTAGCTACATTTGATAGGTTATGATGTTGTGTTCAGTAAGGGAAAAGATTTCCTGAAGCATGTTACTACTAGAAAAGTGAAACGGATTGGAATTAGAGTGAAAAATATCTACAAGCTAGAGGTAGATTTCACCATGCATTCAACCATGCCTCTAGGAGTGAGGTGGGGCGATGTAGAGCCTTAGTGCCAAACTTACAAATATTTGGGTAGGGTCCATAGGAGAGGAGTAGCAGTTGCAGTATATGCTTATCATGGATCATTACCCTTCTTACAGGGGCCCACAGTATTCAGTAGCAGGAGGATCAGTGCCAGTTGGAGTAGTCAGATACTCAAGAGCATAGAGAAATGTTGACAGTAGAGCAGGAAGCTCAATAGTAGAGTCAACAACAATGCATATTTCCCAGTAGACAGTGCAGAGACTAGTAGCAGCTAGATGCTCAGGAGATAGTTGTAGCTCAGAGACACAGTTGATTCAGTATTTTGGATGCTTCCCAATTGCAATTATTACAGTAGCAACAACAACAATAGTGAGAGGGAGTATTGTTACAGTACATTCCTACAGGAGTAGGATTGGGTTTGTGCAGAACCCATTTCTTTCTAAGAGGGAGAATTGAAATTGTAGCAAGAAAAGGCTTCATTTGACTAGTTCCTTATTCAAATGGAGAAAATTTGATTTTCCCCATCAGCAAGATGGCTTGGATTATAGTTAGATAGAGTGACATGGCCATGTCTACTAGTTAAGTCAATAAATTTTGAGTCTGTAGGCTTGGAGTAGAGTTGTGCATGTAGTGATTGCTAAAATCTAGCAATCTAGTTCAGTTATTTTTAGGTGAACTTAGTTAACTGAGCTCTAGTCATTAGTTGAGTCAGCTGAAGGTCAGTTGATAAGTTATGACTGTTGTTGACTCATTGATGTTAACTAGTCAATCAGCTAAAAATAGACCCAGTCATGCATGGAATTTGAATTGCCTATTTGAGTGGATGGAAAAGGCACATTTGTATTTATAATTTTATATTGTTGAGTGTACAGTGCTTTTTCATTGAGCAGGTGATCAATTCCCCTTGGATTTTTGCAAGGAAATAGGGAATTTCTGTATTTTTTAGGAGCTTAATTCCTCTAGGTTTGTGCAAGGAATTAGGAGGTTAGATGAGGCTTGAATTGGCTAAGTGTTGGCCATATCGGGTCAAGGAGTAGGAGAACAACTTTACAATGTAGGGTGTGCTTCAGAGTTGAATCAAGACATTGTAATTGTTTCTCTTTCTCGTCTGCATTAATGCAAAGAAACGGAGGGGATTTTCCTAGTTGGGTTCCCCTGTAAAATCATTATGTTCCTTGTGTTTTGATGGTTGCATATTATTGCATGTGTTTCTATCATGTGTCTTCCTTCCCACCAAATAGTAGAAGAAATTTGTGTCACTTGATTTTAGTTCGATTTCATTAGTAGTGTCACATTTCTTGCAATTTATACAAGCCTAACAGAAATAGGCCTCCAGCCAACACAAGATGAATTCCAACCAATCCTTACATTTTGGCCTTGAAATTACCTTTATGTCTATGGCTACTGTGGTACTAATTTGGCTCAGAATTAGACCTTAAATAGTATTAACGATGGATTATGAACAGAATAATAGAGCTCATCTAATTGACAAATTTTTTCCTAATAACATCTACCTCATACTTGGTCTTAAGGCTAACCAAATAGCCCTAACTCAAGCTCATATAAACTCGACCTAGTTAACTTGAATGAGCCTCAAACATACCTTATTCTACATTCTATCAAGTCAAGAAATCAACCTTTTCACAATGGTCTTAGCAAACTCAGCCACAAATATACAATTTCAACATACCTTAATTAGGTCTCCTAATTGTAGCCTTCAACGGAGCATTCAAGCTAGCCCTAGCTAAGGCCTTAGGCAGCCTCAACATAGAACTCCTATTTTGTTTCAGAATGTCGAATTATGCCTCAAAAAATGAATTTTAATATAGCTCGGATATGCACTGCCTCAGTGGGACAAAATTAGTCCTCAGGTAGGTCAGAATTAGGCCTTAGAACAGACCATTAAACCAGCCTTAGATAGGACCGAATAGCCTAAGAAAGAAGATCATTGTCTAGTGAAAAAATCCACAAAAATATATGCAAATAAGCCCATATACCCTTTAAGGATTTGTCCTCCTTGGTTTTTGTTCTACCCTGGCCACAGAGATATAACAAAGCAAATTTCTTAAGGGAAACATGTGAAAATGATACCTTTAAGAGAGAACTGAGCCGTTAATTTATAGTGGAAGGAGGGGATCTAGAAGGGGGGGAAACTATCCCATAAACCCATGGATCCAACCTTAATCAAACTGAATGGATTCATTTTTTTGTGTAGGCCAACTTGACCTTCAAACAAATATAAGCTCTGCCTTTGAAAGAACCTACCTTAATTCCTCCTGTGAAGTCGAATTCATAATGAATTTCTTCACTTTGGAAGGGTCGACTTGGAAAACTCAAGACCCACATAAGTTAGCCAAGATTTTCCTAATTATTAATTCCAAATTTTACGAGTCATAAAGTTTCCAATAGCATCTCATTTGAGGCACCTTAACCACACTATCAAGGCTTCATATTTGAGAAGGAATAACTCCTCAACTATGATGAGTTATGTGGTGTGCCACCCACCATTAGAAACAACATGATGAGTATTATCACCCCATGATCAGCTTTCTTGCAAAATCATTGATCTTCCCATTCAATTTTCTCATCAAATGCAGGGCTTCTAAACTTTTGGGCTTCCTTCTCTTCCTTCTAGAGCTTCTTGTCCATTAGAGATTCTAGTTAATGAAATCCATTTATGTATATTAGGAGCATTTAGAGACTAACATTAACATCAATGAGAACATCGTTCAACAATCTCTGCCTTTGTCATTAATGGAAACACACATACTTCCCCTCCAATTACTGCTCCCCTTGTTTCTATGTTTTTTTATCTTCCTCTCTTGATTTCTCTCCCCCTTTGACATCAGTGGAAAAGGGTAACTCCCCCTAACAAAGTATCTCCCTTTGTCTTCCTACAATTTTCCTTTCCCTCCCTAACAAATTCTCTCCCTCTGTCTTGTTGTGCCTCTCACACCTCGTCATGCTTCAACAATTCCTTCTACAATCCTTCTTGATCTCGATCGTGAAGTGCCAAAAATCATTTCACGATTCTACTTTTCAAATTTGATGCTCAACTATACACAATGTTGATGAAATTGACCATAGTGTTGATCATTATTTTGATGAATCTTTCAAATCTTCTACCATAACCAATCTGACATGAGACAATGTCAAATCACTATAAATTTCAACTTGACCTTCTTGAAGGATATCTATTATCTAACTTTTTTACTAAGACTCACCCTCTTCAACGTTCATAGTACTAGGAGTCTTCAAGCCAAATTGTTTAGAATGATATATGAACATGATTTGTTGCAGGATCATTTTGAACCTTGACATCTTCCTTTGAACCTATAGATTTATCATGGTCTTGCGGTTTTACAAATCTTGAGAGCATGACCTCTGAGATTTCTTCATTTACATGTTCTTATTGCTTTCGTTTTCTTCTCCAAACCTTCTTGTGCCTAATATCATAGCTTTTCTTCATGGAATATTCCATGATGCTTCTGCAATCACGATTTATGTGTCCATAATTATGGAATTTGAAGCATTCAATGTGGTACCTGAATAACGGAACAATTGGCGTATACTCTCTATTGTTGAATCCATTTGAATATATGTCATTAGAGAAATTTTGAGGCCTGAAATGGGCCTCAAAACAAAAATGTACAACCAAAATCAACTCTATAAGAACCAATAGGATCCAAGATGATGATGTCAACTATGGGGGATGATTCAACATTTTTGACATAAAAAAGTAAAAGGATTTTAACAAAAAAAAAACTACTTGTTCAACTCGTATTTTCAACTTATCTCCCTACAAATTTACTCAAACTTCGAGTGGGAGCACTCATTGGATGCAAAATTTAATTCTTCTTTCAAGGAGTACCCATGTTTCATATTTCTAATGGACCCTGCTACACAGAAAATGGGAAATACATGAAAAATGTGATTACAATCACGTTTTTTCAAGTTTTTCTCATTTTCCATATAGCAGGGTCCATCGAAAGTATGCAACATGGGTACTCCTTAGATGAGGAACTAGATTTTTCATCCAGCAAGTGCTCTCGCTTGAAATTTGAGTAAAATCATAAGAAAATAAGTTGAAAATACGAGTTGAAAATTTATTTTTTCTTTTTTCTCTCTAAAATTCGATGATGTCATCTAATCTTATTTCATTATTTCCACTATTATTTTATAATATTGCTTAGGAGACCCATTTTAGACCTCAAAATTTCTCTAATACTTGTGTTACTGCATACTTTCTCCTAGGGATTTGATAATAACCTTGATAATCATACATGGCATAAGCTTTGCAATCCCTAACCTTATGCGCAAAGTTAGTACATGAAAAACAATAACCATAAATATGTGAGTGTACCTAGATGAGATGGCTTGCCTTGATGATGTTGATCCTTCGGAGATATTCTTCCTTGGAGGAGGTTTAGTCCTTTGTTGTTCCTTGTCCTTGATAACCTCAACATGACTTCTCGAAGTAGCATCACCTTCAATCTTCTTCTATCCTTCACTTTGATTTGTCCTTTGAAGGATTTTACTTTCAGGCTTCTCTTCAACCTTGCTCTATGAGGAATTTGAATTTTTACCTTCATCGCATGGAGCTTTACCTGCTTCATTTTCCTTCATCTTTAAGCAAGCAATTTCTTGATCTTTTTCATTGATGAAATGATTATTCTTTTCAAATTTTTGCATTTTCTCCTTCTACCATTCCTTGAGCCAGCTTATTTCAGTTAGCGCTGCATCAAGTTCCTTTTAATTTTGAATAACTTCTAATTCGCACTTCAAAACATTTTCCTCTAATTAACTTTTCAAGATTTTATCTCTCCTTTATGCTTCCTCCACTTGAAGTCTTAGGAGAGCAACTTCTTCGAGTATATTTTTTTTCTTTTCTATTTTATTAAGATCACTTAAGGCACTAATCAATTCTCCAATTCCACATGTGACTTCTTCTCTATCGATGTTAGATTCTTTTATCTAAGCATTCACTCTATTTTAATCATGATCATCATCATCTTCATCTTGACCTACATTCTTCTTTGAGCAGAGAAATTGAAGCCTCTTCCAAAGCCTTTTGGTTAAGAAGCATTGATCCACTTTTGTTTTCACGGAATATGGAAAAGCACTTAAAATGATATTCATGGATTTTGAATTGTACCTTCTTGATTCATTAGTATATGTGTTTCCAAAAAAAACAAAATCCCATACATAATAACTATGACCTTGCAAATAGACTTCCATTAGAGAAATTTTTGTTAGAAAATCAGAAAGGCAGAAATATTTTCTTATACTACTTTTGATTTTGTTGATTTCTTATTATATTTCCTTTATATCTTCTTTAATTTTAGTTCATTAAGCAATTACCAAAGAAATGGCACATAAATCAATGGACACCAGATATAGGCACACAGCCAAGGAAAAACCCCTCTCTAGGGAGAAACCCAGTCAGCAATTCTTCCTTCAATAGTTTTCCTGAGATAAACAAGACTCTAGACCTTGACACGCAATTTCCTCCACACCAAGTCAACATTCTTCTTCCTTTTCAAATGATCCTAGTTGACCTGATAGGAGTAGTAGCAGTAGTAATACTATGCAACACTTTCTTGGAACTAGTAACTTCAACCTTGTTTTGGAGACTTCAATCTTGGTTGAAATACTTTGATCTTGACTTAGGAACCTCAATCTTAGCCCAATACAAATTCTTGAGGCAGCAGCACCCAACAATACAAACTTTGACCTATAATTGTTCTAGCAACAAAAACTAGTAGCGACATCAACATCAGAACTTTGATCTTCCAATCTAGGGCACGAGGGAGAGAGAGAGATGCACCAAAATTTTGATTTTCCTTTCTTCTTTCACCTTGACCAAACTCGCACTTATTTAGGCCTATTTCTTCACTTCACACCTTTTCACAGGTTCAGAGATATCGAACTTGCCTGAGATATTCTCCTCCAAATGAATTCAAATTTCTTCTTTTACAGGCTTTATGTGAGGTCGAATAGTCCTCCGTGAGGCCGACTTGGTGTGGAGGGAACATATTTCATTTTTGACTCGATACTAAACATTTTTACATGATTCAAAAGCCCAAGAAGAGTCTCTTTAAAAGTATAATGACTATATTCACTCAGAATAAATCCTAGAACTCCTCAATGGGGACTTTGACCTAAAACATGATGACTCAAGCATGAAACCCATGCTTTAATAAGTCATAATAATAATTATTATTATTTTTATTTTTATTCTTTTGACAAGTACATTACATGATGTCTCAAATACATTAATGAAGACCGAACCTAGTTACATTTTCCAACACTCCCTCTTAACTAGGGAGGTATTCATTATATACAAGTACAAGGAATATCTCAACTATATAAACCATGAAGAATTTTAGGCACCGCAATTCCATGGGATAGAGTCCTAACCAAGGCAATCTATCCATTGATCTCTCAACAGTTTAGGCACCACAATGCCATGGACTCAATTCCTGACCAGGGAAATCTATCCAAGTGGGACTAAGATGGACTCAAGCTTTCAGCCTCTCTAGGTACCATCAGGGTTACTTACTAATCATCAACCCAAGGATCCAAGTGTGTATCCAAGGTCAGAGCTCTATGACCAACACTACCCTCTCAACTTCAAGACCTAGACATCAACACAAAGTGTTGTCCATATGTCCTCCCAAGAAATGCTTCACTCACAAAGCCTCAACACTCCTTTATCTAGTATATCGATGACAACAAATCTCTCCCGATCAAACTGATCGGTAACCAGCATGCTATCAAAAACTTCGAGAGATTTACCTGTACAAACACCACCCCAATCAGCAATACACTTTCAAATGTACATAATCAAATACAAACCTCTAGTGTCTTCCAGGCAACTAGATGTTGCTTTTCAACTTATCATAGTAGGATTATCAACTAAATCTTTGATAGAAGATTCCTCAATCATACAATTTCCTTTCCTAGTTCATGTGCAGCAACATATTCTTCAAAATTCATTCTCCAATCAAAGTTATGTTATGCCCTCCCTCTCAATTAGGGAGATTTCCTCTATCCAAGCTCCCTCTTAATCGCAGGGAGATCTCTTATATCTGGGCTCCGTCTTAACCCATGGAGAACAACTTCCTATTGGAGAATCTTTCATGGCTTCCTCCTTCTTATCAGAGTCATTCATATATAATACTTATCACATCAACTTTACTTGTGATCATCTTCACCATATTGAATATGATGTACTTGCACAACTTAGATAGAAAGTACAACCAAAACTATAGAAGCATGAAGTTAGCCATATCAAAATTATAATAATGGAAGCATTAGACTTTACAAAAATAATTAGCAAGAGACTATATTTCAACTTCTTGTCCTAAATCACATCAATATCTCAAAATATTAAACTCATATAGGGTTTCAATATTTAGTTCTTTCATATAGCAAACCCTAGAAACAATTCAGACAAGCCTAATGTGCCTAACAATTATCAGAATGCATATGTTAGACTCCTCACTAGGATACATGTCCTAGATTTCATACATGAGCTTCAACAATCAAAATTGATCACAGCATAATAAACATAACTAGCTTCTACTAGGGTTTGATGTACACCCTAGATTTCTCATTTACACAATCTCAACAATCACTATATAAATTCATAGATTCTAGATTTTTATATCACATACTGGATAATTTAACTACTACTAGGGTTTAGCTGCAAAACCCTAGATTTCCCAAACAGCATTATCCTAGAATATCAAACTTGGACAAGGGCTTATATTAAATCCTAAGACTTATGACCATCAATAGTCAACATGCATAAGCATATCATATGTTAGATAACATTATTAGGGTTTTGACCAAATGGACACATATACATCTAGGGTTTCATTCCTAGTGTTTTATATTAAAGACATAAAAAGGGCTTTGCCTATAGTCCCAACCAAAACCTAAAGATTTAGGGTTGCATAACATAGCAAATAAAACCCTACTATATCAAAACTTCAAAGGTTTGGGATCTTAGACATTATCATCCAACCCTAACAAGTTAGGGTTTTCATTATCATATCAAAATCCCAAACATGACATCATCCTTAAAACTTCAAATAACATTTCTTAATAACCCTAATCAGGCTAGGGTTTCACATATTAACATTAGCATACCCTTAATTTAGGGTTTTCTAGAGAACATTTCTAGGGTTTTATATAATCAATTAAGAATATGAGGAGGGTAGATTTATCAAATGATGAATCACCCAAAAAAAGAATCATTATGATTCAATACGGCTAGACATAACGATGTTATTAATATACTAACAAATTAATAAACATTTATTATGAAGAGATCAATGTTTTGTAGTTTAATGCATACCTTTGTTCCTTGACAAACCTTGTCCTGGGAGGCTCTCTTCTATGCTCCTTGAGGATTTAGCAGATGTTTTCCTAATCAAGAAAATAGAAGTAGAATGGCGATTAGTATTTAATATAATCAAAACTTAAATAAGTATACGAAACTATTGAAATATGGCAACAAGAATATTCCAATTTAATTTGTCCTTGAATTAAATTATGAATTAAAATTGAATTTAGTCTTAACAGCTACTTGGAAATAAATTAATTTATTTATTTTAAATTAATTAGTTGGAGAAATTCAAGTTAGAAGTCTTTCTAAAGTCATGCAAGAGTTATCCCTCAAATTAAGGAGATAAGATTGATTTATATTTGAGTTGTAATTAGTTAACTCAGTTTGTTGAGTTAAGTCCAGTTAAATTAGTTGCAAACTGTTTGAGGAACTAATAGTGAATTAACAGTCAGTTGATGCATTAATGCACTCAACTAGTGCTACTCCAGTTAACTGAAGATTCCCTCATCAGAAACTCATGCATGTCTATTCTGAGAAAGATCCAGTTGAGATTAATGTTCAAAGACAATGTACTATCAGTTGCATGTGTTTTCTCATGGAGAAAACTCATGCATGCAGTTAAGGATTCATCCTTGAGGATTGCACAGTTTTGAAGGTTTGTTTTTCCACTTGGTAATAGGCTAATCATCAACAAGGAACAACGCAAGGAATAGGAGCTTGGAGGGCAGAGAGGAAGGCTAGAGAGAAGCCAAGATTGCATGTGAGCATCTGTGAGGATTTTACTAAGAGTTGGCTAGTTGTGGGAGCTAAGGCTTTGTATAATTCCTATGTATTTCCACCAGGTATGATAACACAATAGTGTGGGGTTTTTATCTAAGACTTTCGCCAAAGTATTTTCATGTGTATTGTGCCATTGATTCTTCTTCTTCTAGTTATATTGTTCAGCACGATCTTTAAACTTCCGCAAATTGATAGTAGAAGTAGGTTATAGTATTTTTCTTTGATTTATATTGCATTATCGGGTTAAGCTATCACGGATTTTCTACATGGTATCAGAGTTGTGAGCAGTATACTGAGAAGAGAATTCGAAGTTTGAAGTTTGGGGTTGCATGTGCAAATAAAATTCATATCATACTTCAAGGTTGGCCAATGGTGTTCTATAGCTTGAGACTCGAGTATGCCTTGGAAGGTAGCTTGAATTACATAGCATGGAAAGATAGAATGGAGGTTGTATTAGAAGACAATGGCTTGAAGGAATTCATTGATCAAGAAATCCCAAAGCCAGCTTCAACTAATGCACAAGAGTTGATTGAGTGGAAGAAGTGTGTGGCGAAGATGAGACAGATCATCCTTGAGGGAGTTAGAGACCATATTGTCTCGAGTCTCCATGGGAAGGATACTCCAATTTCAATGTGGAAGACATTGAAGGACCTCTACCAGAACAGTAGCGACCAGAGGAAATTGGCACTCAAGGATAAGCTTCGAAGAATCAAGATGGAGAAGGGAAATACTATTTCAACATATCTGAACAAGCTCACCACCTACATAGATGAGCTTGGTAGTGCAGGAATAACTACTGTCGATGATGATATAGTGAGCCTTGCTCTCCTTGGCCTTCCAAAGAGTTTGAAAAGCTAACAGGACTCTGTGAATGGAAGGGAGAAACTGTCGAATTGGGAACGACTGTTGTCGGATCTTATGCAGGAGGAGATCAGGAGGAGCACACGCGATGGTTCTTCATCCAAGAATGATGATGAAGAAAATCTGGCCTTAGAAAGTAAGGCAAGGAAAGGGAAGGGGAAGGCTTCCCATTTCAAATCGAATTATTCTCATGGAGGGAAGAAGGGTGACATGTCTAAAGTAAGATGCTTTAATTATCACAAGATGGGACATTATGCGACTATTTGCCCATCGAAGAAGTCCAAGAAGGGATCCTCAGAAGGATTGGAAGGCAAGGCATTAGCCTCTCAGTTCGAAATGGACTTTACCCTCATCGCATGCATGGCGTCATCAATGATGGGTTGTGTCTGGTATCTTGATAGTGGAGCCTCATTCCACATGACCAGTGATAAAAATTTATTCAATTCCTTGGAGGAGAAAGACCTCAAGATGCGCATAGAGATGGGTGACGATGAAAGGTATAGTGTTTTAGGAGTGGGCACGGTTGCTATTCAGAGGGAACATGGAGCTCCTCTCACCTTGACAGATGTGTTGTATGCTCCTAGACTGAAGAAGAACTTGGTATCGGTCATGATGTTGGAGGACAAAGGCTATGATGTTGTCTTCAGTAAAGGAAAGGAATTCCTAAGACACATAGCCATGAGTTAGACCAAGAGGATAGGGATTCGGGTGAAGAATATCTATAAACAAGAGGTAGATGATTGTGTAGCATTGAGTACAAAAGCAGAATTGGTGCAAATCCAAGACATTGGCGAGTTGTGGCACAGGCAGTTGTGCCATTTTCATCATGGGGCTTTGAAGATAATGCAGCAAATATTTACAGGACTTCCCAAAGGTAAACTTGAGCAACTTGACACATGCAAAGGTTGTACCTTGGGAAAGTACACCAAGTCTTCCTTTCATGATCGAGACAGTCAAGCAGAGGCTATCTTAGAGTGAGTTCATACTAATTTTTGTGGACCATTCTTGACGGCATCCACAATGAAGCAAAGGTATTATGTGATTTTCATTAATGACTATTCTCGTAAATGTTGGATTTATTTCATGCAGAAGAAGGACCAAAATTTCACAGAGTTTTGTGAGTTCAAAGCTTTGGTCGAGAAAGAGTCAGGGAATAAGATCAAGGCCTTGAGAAGCGACAACGGTGGAGAATATGTCTCTCAATATTTTAAGGACTTATGTGCAGCAGAAGGAATTAAATGAGAGTTGATGGCACCTCATAACCCATAGCAGAATGGGGTGGCCGAGAGAAATAATAGAACTATTGTAGGGGCAGCACAAGCAATGTTGCATGACCAAGGCCTACCACTTCACTTGTGGGCTGAGGCATGCAACACAACGGTCTATTTGCAGAATAGAAGCTTGCATCGCATACTTGGGATGAAGACACCAGAGGAAGATTTCTCCAGTAAGAGACTAGATGTGGGTCACTTTAGGATCTTTGGCTCATCGGTATATTTCCATGTGACAAAGGATGGACAGAAGAAGCTTGAGCCGACAGCAAAGTTGAGGATATTTGTGGGGTACACTGATACACCTCACAACTATTAGGTGTACTTGCCTACCAATCAGAGAAAAGTGGTTCGCAAAGATCTCAAGTTTGATGAGCAGAAGGCCATGCGAGTTTCCCTTGAGAGGGAGCTCGAACTACATGCTATGGAGGAATTGTTGGTTCCTAAGGAGGAGGAGCCTCAGACTTATGCAGAGCAGCCGCATGCAGAGATTCTAGGAGTGGAGACATTCACTCAAGCAGAGTCTTCCAGAGATGGATAGAAGCGCACAAGAGAAGCTGAAAAATTGTTGGAGGATACGAGAGAGAATGTGGGAGCACCATCTTCTCAACACAGACATTGGAGGTCACTTGAGAGGTACACTGGATACATGGCCCTTACTGGAGAATGTGTTGATATTGAGCCATCTTCCTTTGAGGAAGTAGTGCAGCAATCGATTTGGGTTGATGTTATGGTGGAGGAGTATGACTCCATAGTTCGTAACAGTGTTTGGGACATGGTTCCGAGACCGGAGAACAAGTCAGTTGTGAGTTCCCATTGGCTTTACAAGGTAAAGCAAGCTATTGATGGTAGTGTGGAGAAGCATAAGGCAAGATTTGATGCCCGCAGCTTTTCACAGGTCGAGGGAATTGACTATGATGAGACTTTTTCTCCTGTCACAAGGTACTCATCTATCAGATCTATGTTGGCACTATCAGCACAAATGGGTTGGAATATCCATCAGATGGATGTGAAGACTGCATTCCTCAATGGCTAGATTGAGGAAGAGGTGTACATAGAGCAACCGGAAGGTTTTAAGACCTTCGATCGTGAGTCGCATGTGTGCCAACTCAAGAGAGCATTGTACAGCCTGAATCAAGCACCTCGTGCTTGGTACACCAGGATAGACAACTACTTCACCGAGTTGGGCTTCACAAAGAGTGAAGCAGATGCGAACCTGTACCACATCATGGTGAAAGGTAAGTTGTTGATCATCGTACTTTATGTTGATGACCTCATATTGACTGGTGTTGATCAGTTGATCATGTCTTGCAAGGAGGACCTTGCAAGAGAATTCGAGATGAAAGACATGGGTCTCATGCATTACTTCCTTAGCATGGAAGTGTGGCAGAAGGATGGGGAGTTGTTTGTGTCTCGGGGCAAGTATGCCAACAAGATACTCAAGAGATTCCACATGGAGAAGTGCAAGCCCATGCATACTCCTCTAGTAGGTAACTAGAGGAAGGAGGTTGCTACTTCAAGGGAAGTGGTAGAGGCTACTGTGTACAGGCAGCTTGTGGGTTCACTGATGTACTTAAT
This sequence comes from Pinus taeda, assembly GCA_000404065.3. Taxonomy (NCBI): domain Eukaryota; kingdom Viridiplantae; phylum Streptophyta; class Pinopsida; order Pinales; family Pinaceae; genus Pinus; species Pinus taeda. The sequence goes on from APFE030299554.1 coordinate 261,614, forward strand.
GAACAAATGACCAGATTTGTGTTATACGGTGGACCAGCTGAGTCAAGCGATGGTTCAGCCTACCAAGATGTTTTGGAAGGCAGCAAATCATGTATTGAGATACCTCAGAGGCACATCTTAGTATGGATTATGGTACAGACAGACAGAGGGAGTGAAGCTACAGGGCTTCACTGATGCAGATTGGGCAAGGAGTCCATCAAATCAGAAGAGCACATCAGGAGGTATTTTCAACCTTGGGTCAGCAGCAGTTTTTTGATACAGCAGGAAACAGAGGTCAGTTGCACTCATCTTGGCAGAGGCAGAATACACGGCTGCAATTCAAGCAGCATGTGAGGCCATCTGGATACGGAAAATCCTAGTTGGTTTGTTTGATCAGAGGATGGATCCAACTGTGATCTATTGTGATAGTCAGAGTTGTATCAAACTCTCTAAGAATCCAGTATTTCATGATAGGTCCAATCACATCAACATCCGGTATCATCATCTCAGAGACTGTGTAGCGAGGAGGATCATGTTGTTGTAGTATATTTCAACAGAGGAGAAAGATGTTGACATTTTGACAAAGGCATTGTCAAAGTGTAAATTTGAGTTACATAGAGACAGGATCGGGGTGGCAGATAATCCCTTTCTTGTTGACAGGGAGCGTTGAAATATGGAAACAAGAATATTCCATTTTAATTTTTCCTTGAATTAAATTGTGAATTAAAATCAAATTTAGTCTTAACAGCTACTTGGAAATAATTAATTAATTTATTTTAAATTAATTAGTTGGAGAAATTCAAGTTAGATGTCTTTCTGAATTCATGCAAGAGTTATCCCTTAAATTAAGGAGATAAGATTGATTTATAGTTGAGTTGTAATTAGTTAAATCAATTTACTGAGTTAAGTCCAATTAAATTAGTTCCAAACTATTTGAGGAACTAATAGTGAGCTAACAGTCAGTTGATGCATTAATGCACTCAACTAGTGCTAATCCAATTAACTGAAGATTCCCTCATCAAAAACTCATGCATGTCTATTTTGAGAAAGACCCAGTTGAGATTAATGTTCAAGGACAGTGTACTATCAGTTGCATGTGTTTTCTCATGGAGAAACCTCATGCATGCAGTCAAGGATTCATCCTTGAGGATTGCGCAATTTTGAAGGTTTTTTTTTCCACTTGGTAATAGGCTAATCATCCACAAGGAACAACGCAAGGAAATAGGAGCTTGGAGGGCAAAGAGGAAGGTTGGAGAGAAGCCAAGATTGCCTATGAGAATTTTTGAGGATTGTACTGAGAGTTGGCTAGCTCTGAGAGCTAAGGCTTTGTATAATTCCTATGTATTTCCACCATGTATGATAATACAATAGTGTGGGGTTTTTATCTGAGACTTTCCCCAAAGTATTTTCATGTGTATTGTGCCATTTATTTTTCTTCTTTTGGTTATATTTTTCAGCTTGATCTTTAAGCTTCCGCAAATTGATAGTAGAAGTAGGTTATAGTATTCTGCTTTGATTTATATTGCATTATCAGGTTAACCTACCATAGATTTTCTACAGAAACAAAAAATTAAAAAGAAATGAGATACTTATCTTTGGGAGATGTTGAGGGCTCCCTCCAAAGCTTGAGGGATACCTATAAACTTATAAAAACAATAAAAATGTATTTTCCAAAAACATGTTAAAACCTATAAATACTAAACATCAAAAATACAAAATATAATATCTAAGACTAAAACCAAAGGACTTAGTAGTGTAAGTCCCTTATGTCAAATTCTTCAGGCTTGGCTTTCTTTAGGTCTTATTATTCAATATTATTAGCTTAATCTCTTTCTCTCTTCTTACCCCTTGGGTTGTCGAGACAATCACTCCTGTAGTGACCCTTCTTATGGCATTGATAACATTCTACCTTGGACATGTCTACCTTCATTTTCGCTCCTTACGATTTCTTGAAGTTTCCTTTGTGATGAGAAGTGTATGCATTTGAAACTTCTTTGGGGTTGAAAAATAATGAGATCCTTAATTCTTCGTGGCTGCAATCAGTCCATAGTTCTTCAAAAGTGGGATTTTCCTTTCAACTATTAAGTCCTGCAGCAAATGCACCCCAAGAGGGTGGCAACCCTAATAGAGCAATGATCACAAGTTCCTTGTCAGGAACAATTTCATCAATAGTCAGAAGATCATCTCTGATTCTTTCTATTTTCACACAGAAGGAGACCACTATGTCTTCTTTAGTCATATTTGTGGTCCTTAGTTCATTCTTCAAGCTTGCTACTTAACCAATGTTCTTAATAGTGAATAACTTTGACAAGGACTCATACCTTTCTTGAGCATGGTCAATGTTGGCTATGAATGGGACAAGGTTGTCCTTTATCTCTTCTACCATTAGAGTCATGGCCACTAATTATATTTCTCTAAACTTCACTTTATCAGCATCACTAGAGTCTTTTGTAGGCTTCTTTACTTTTCCTCTGACCGAGTCTAATACCTTGTAGTTTGAGGCTCCTTCAAGTTTTTTCTCTCCCTTGATTGAGTTAGACATTGTCCTTCAAGATAGTAGTCTTCTTCCCCTAAATAATCTTTTTTAATGATTCCTTGATCAAGCACTTAATACTTCCTTCTTCTTCTTTCTTCACCAAAGCTCTGAAACGATGTTAAAAAATCAAAAAGGCAGAAATATTTTCTTATACTTGATAATTACTTTTGATGTTGTTGATTTATTATTAGATTTCCTTTATAGCTTCTTTACTTTTAGTTCATTGGGAAATTACCAAAACAATAGCACCTAAATCAATGGACACCATATATAGGCACACAGCCAGAGAAAAACCCCTCTCTAGGGGAAAACCCTGTTAGTAATTCTTCCTTCAATAGTTTTCCTGAGATAATCTAAGACTCTAGACCTTGACACAAAATTTTATCCACACCAAGTCAGCCTTCCTCTTCCTTTGCAGATGATCCTATTTGACGTGAAAACAGTAGCTGCAGTAGCAACACTATGCAACACTTTCTTGGACCCATCAACCTTGCTTTGGAGACTTCAACCTTGGCTGAAAGAATTTGATCTTGACTTAGGAACTTCGATCTTGGCTCAATACAACTTCTTGAGGTAGCAACACCCAACAATAGTAACTTCGACCTATACTTGTTCTAGCAGCAACAACTGGCAACGACATCAACAAGAGAACTTTGATTTTCCAATCTAGGGCACGAGGGAGAGAGAGATGCACCAAAATTTTGATTTTCCTTTCTTCTTTCACCATGACCAAACTCACACTTCTTTAGCCCTCTTTCTTCACTTCGCACCTTTTCCCAGCTTCCAGAGAAATATCGAACTTGCTTAAGATATTATCCTCCAAAAGAATTTGGACTACTTCTTTTATAGCCTTTACATGAGCTTGAATAGACCTCCTTGAGGCCAACTTGATCATATTAAGGTTGACTTGGTGTGGAGGCAACATATTTCATTTTTGACTCAATACTAAACCTTTTTACATGATTCAAAAGCCCAAGAAGGGTCTCTTTAAAAGTATAATGACTTTATTAACTCAAAATAAATCCTAGAAGTCCTCAATGGGGACTTTGACCTAAAACATGATGACCCAAGCATGAAACCCATGCTTTAATAACTCATAATAATAATAATAATAATAATTTTCTTTATTTTTTTGACAAGTACATTACATGATCACTCAAATACATTAATGAATACCGAACCTAGTTACATTTTCCAACAATTTTGAGGTCAAAAATGGGCCTCAAAACAAAAAAGTACAACAAAATCAAATTTATAAGAACCAATAGGATTTAATATGATGATGTCAACCATGGGGGATGATTCACCATTTTTGGATTAAAAAGGTAAAAAACAAAAAATAAAATAAAAACTACTTTTTCAACTCATATTTTCAACTTTTCACCCTACGATTTTACTCAAATTTCGAGTGGGGGCACTCGTTGGATGCGGAACTTAATTTTGCATCCAAGGAGTACCCATGTTGCATACTTTCGATGGACCATAGTACACAAAAAATGTGAAATATGTTAATATCATAGCTTAGGGACAAATTCCCTTCATTGAGAAATCTTCCTCATCCAAAGAGGCCCCAAATTACCCTTGGAAGAATTTAATAAGGTTAAGGAAAAAATAATTTTTAAAGAGAAAACCCATAATGACACAAAAGTCAAGGTCGGCCAAAGAGACTAATTATCCCTCCTTCAATGCCTATAAATACAAGGCACCTCATTTGGAGACATCACATCAAGCATCTCTCTATTCTCTCATTGGTTCGTACATCTGAAAAATGCAGGGTTCTCTTCACAGGTGCGAAGGAGGAAGTCTTCTTTTTTTGTAGACTAAATTCTACTTTTGTTTGGGTGACTTTGACCAGCGTTGACCAGTCATGTTTTGGGATGTTTTTACTTTCTTTGACCAAAATTTGACCTATTTTTGAAGGTTTCATTTATTGGCACAAGGACCTATGTTTTCTAGGTATGTTGATTGCAATTGACTACAGACTTAGACCGCAAACTTTCTCTCTATTGACCAGGTTTGACTGTGATTTTTGAAGTTGTTTTGACTGAGGTTTAACCAGCATTGAAGGTTGAGTTTATTGACTATTGACCAAGCTCTTGGAGGACAGTTTGATCGTTGATTGTTGGACTGGTTAGGGCACATTTGACTGTAGTCAAATTTGACATATTTGTAGACTTTCACTTTGACTAGATTTGACTTGGGACAGATTTGAATTTTGGCTCATCATTTGATATTGGTTAGTTTACTTTGTTGGATAGTCAAAGCATTGACTTTGACTCTTGATGAATTTGGAACTTTTTACTCTCTACTGAACATTTTATGACAATCTAATAAGAAGAAGAATTTGAAAGGGTTTTTCCCCTTGTTGAGGTTTTCCCTAGCCTTTGACCAATTCTTGTGTCTCTTGTCCTTGCATATGATTGTCTCTTATTGTACATTGCATTTACTGTTCTATCTACAATTGTTATTTACTATTGGAAGATTGAATTGATTTCTAATTGAAGTTAATAAATGGGATAAAGTTATTGTAACAGCATAGAATAGTGGAAAAAAGAGTCAAGGTGAAGTCAAGCTCAAAAGAGACAGGAGACTAAAGATATCATCTTTGGAAAAAATTGAAGGAGCACATCTCATTTGATCAATATTATTACCTCTTTCTTCAAGGATAATGAGAAGTTGGGTGATTCATCAAACTTTGTTGCTTAGAAGATCAAGTTGAAAGTTATACTAGATGACAACGATGTTTTGGAATATGTGTAAGGAAAGGTTCCTGAGCCTCTAGAGAATGCTCCTGGTGCCACCAAGTCCAAGTATAAGAAAGGTGAGATCAAGGCTAAGAAAAATATTATTTATGGTTTGCAAGATCATTTACTTGGTTATGTTGGTAACTTGAAGAAGTCTAAGGAAATTTATGATAAGCTGGTTGGGATGTATCAAGTCAACAATTTGAACCACATCCTCTCCTTGAAGAATAAACTCAAGGAAATGAATATGAACAAGGGGAAATATGTGCAATCCTGTGTCATGAGGTTATCCTAACTAAGGGATCAATTGCAAACTATTGGTGAGCCCATATTTGATAGAGATTTGGTGATGGTCACTTTATAAGGTCTTCCTCCTTTAAGAGAGATTCTTTCGATGTAAATCACATGATGTTTCATTTGTCGGTGTGTTTCTAACCAACTAGTGTGGTTCATCGTTAGGACAAGTTGAATGAACAGATCTCGCTTTTGCATATTAAACAGGTAGCAGAACATTCTAGACCAGGTAATGGCTAAAATGATAGCGATTAGATTCGACCAGGAAACGGCTAGTTGACTTAGATATGGGTTAAAAACTTTATTAAATAAGTCAATATTCTTATTAAAATACGAAATGGATCATTTTATAATTATAAAAATATATTAGAATAAGTAAATTTTGAATCTATAAATCATAAAATAAATTAATCTAAAGTTGTTAGTTATCAAAGTTATTATAGGTATTCCTGCTATTTAGGAAACCTTCATCACTACTATTAGCAACAATAATCAATTTCCAACATTTTATGAGCTGGTGGGAAAATGCAATCAAGAAGAAGCAAGGATGATCTCCATAGGAAGGATTCAAAAGCAAGAAGAAGGAGATCCATCGGCATTTGTCACTCAATATAAGAAAATGAAAGGTAGAGGAATTCCATATAATGCAAGGGAGTATGCTTTAGCAACCAGGGACTCCAATAGAAGTTCAAGAAGAGACAAGGATATGTCAAAGATTGAATGTTATAATTGTCATACGTTTGGCCACTATGGTCAATATTGTCGGGAAAAGAGGAATGTTCCAAGGTCAAACTACAACAATAATTGAGGCTTCAACAATAGAAGAAGAAATGATCAAAGAAAAAGAGATGATAGAAGAAGAAGAGATGTTTTGGATGATCATGAAGAAAACCATCATCCTCAAAAGAGGTCAAGGAACTCCAGGTATGAAAGTAATATAGTTGCTAGTCAATCTGAATATATTTGTATTTCTGCCCTTTCTAGTTCCTCCCCTTCGGATTCGTATGACAGTTGGTTGGTGGATAGTGGGGCTTCTAGACACTTCTCCACGTATAAGGAAGTCCTCTCTAATCTAGTTAAGAGGGAGACAAATCTAAAGATCATTCTTGGGGACAAGTCTACATATCCAGTGAAGAGATTTGGTTCTCTCAAATTTGATTTGGACTCTAGGGAATCCATTCTTCTTCATGAAGTAATTTGTGTTCTGGTACTAAATAAAAACTCAGTATCCATATCTTCGTTGGAAGAAAAAGGGATGAGAGTTTCCTTCATAAGATGAAAATTCCTCACTTGGCCTATGGAATCCTGAATGAATGACACTTTTACCTTGGGATCTAGAGTTGAAGGACCCTATAAAGTCACTAGAAGACCCCTGTTGGCAATGTTCCATGACACCAATCATAAAAGTAAGCTATGGCACCAAAGGTTAGCACATCTACGTTATGAACCCCTACCCTAATTGAAAAAGTTAATCTCTGGGATACCTAATGCTCAAGCTAGTCATGATGGAGTATGTACGAGATGTGTCAGCGTCAAGAAGACAAGGGGACCTATTACCGCTCAAACTAGCAGGGGTCCTAGGAGGGGATCCTATAGAGCATCTACTAGGTTAAGTGCCAATAATGGAGCAATAGCCCACTGTCGCCTCAGCTAAAGCTCCCTACTCTTACGAACTTTCACTGATGGGAGGAGTCCTAGTATGAGAGGAATCACTAGGATAGGTGGACCAATGATAGGATGGAGAGTGATTCCTAAAGCCTATTCACAAGATAGGCTCAAATAATGGGCTTACTTGTTGTAGAAGCAAGATGGATGGCTCTCTTAGTAGGGATAAGAGGATGCCTAGACCTAAGGCTTGAGGAGTGCTACTTGAAAAGAGGTGCCCAATATCAAGGAATCCTAACGAATAGGGTTTCTAAGTGATCTTTGTGAAATTGAAGTTATTATATAGCGGGACCACAAAGAAGCCCAAGTGGGCCTGGACAAGGTCAATGGTTTTAGACTGTAGCAACAAATTGATGGTCTTGACCAAGTTAGGGAGGAGAATAGGATCAAAGGAATTGAATTTATTTTGGAATTTGAGTACACTAATCCAAATGAAGGCACTAACCTAAGGAAACCTTGGGAGAAGAATGGTCTTCGAGCTAGGGCTTTCAATATCTTGGAATTCCACTATCGAATCAAGCTCAAAATTGGAGGACCTCTCAAGAAGACCCCGGTGCATTTCTTGACTAATTTTCAAGGATTTTTTATGGATACAAATGATTTCGTGCAATGCCTTAGAAAGCCTTCTAGGGTTGGGCCTTAGAAAGAAGAGGAGGTAAAAAAGAGTGTTTCTTTATGATCACCTTAAGACTAGATAAGTGCCTAACCAATTGGGAGAATGGAGTCTAATGATTCAATGCTTAGATAGACTCAATTTCAATCAAGGAGTCTCCTAGTGACTTCGTGTGGCCCTTGAAGTTGCAACTACATCACTAATAGAGTTTATACTTATTGATGCTACAAACGAGGACTTATCAAGGTAAATCATGAATAATAGTGTAACCCTAGGAAAATAACCCACCATACTTCACAATAATCATATGAAAAATCCCTCACAAAAACAAATTAGCAACTTCACATTAGTGTTGAGGCAACTTCACCAGCTTAATGAACGAAAATATTTCATAGATTATTGCATGAGACAAATAGAAAGAATAACCATGAAAAAGAGTACTCACAAGTATAGTGAAATTATTCCAATCATCAAGTTGCAAAAAAATATAAGCTCTGAGACAAGATTAAGCTCTTCCAAACAACAAAATGCATTTAAGACACCAATTTATCCATCAAAAATTCTAGCTGAAATTCTCAAGAAGATATAGTCTAATCCAAATGATGATGAGAGAAATGAATTATCCTCTCATCTACTTATACAATCCATAAGGGGGTTCAAATATCCTATTAGCCTAAAATGCCCCTTAATAATAAAATAATGTGCAAGAATAACTAAACTTGGTGACAAGGCCACCAAGGTAGCTCCATAATACAAAGGTAAGCTTCTCAAGAGGGAAAAATAGTAGATACAATGTCATTGTGCCATTGAAGAGGCCTAGTGGAGTCCAAAGTGTGCAAAGGTGAGAGAATAGGCTCCAAACACAGTGATCAAGGGCGTGGCCCTTTGATATCCAAGAAAATCAAATGTGGTGTCCCCAAATGGGTGTGGGGTCATAATGACATCCTCATGGGTCTCCAAGTGGATCGATAATGCTTGTATACCATCTATAAGGGATAAAATGATGACATAATCCCTCCCTCTATCTCCCATGGTGATACACATCCTCATTTGGGCCCTGGAACATCTGCCAAGTGTGTGGTGCAAGTGTGAAGTCGAATGGGCATGGTGGTCCAGGTGCATCATCCTCATCCAAAAGGTGGAACATGAGCAATCAATGAATGGTGCTAAGAGATCCATGAAGTGGCAATCTGCTCTCTGCTACGGTGTAGGCCTGTGTCTCTCAATGCTCACCCTACAAGCACCAATATGACCCTCTAGAGGGCTTGAACCCCGTATGGGGAGACGAAACGCCAAATGGAGACCTACATGCAATCCTATATAATATCCAACGTGTCCCCTCACCTTTCGGTACAACAAATCATTAGAGTAATCGAGTAAAATAGCTTACAAATCACAGAATCATGTGGACACTTCATAGTGGCATGCCCTTCTATAGTGGGTTTTAGAATGTACATGTGCCTCCAAGCTCAATAAGGGGGTTAACCAAGGACTCTATCAAGTGATTTCTACCTCTAAAGGGGGGACATGTCCATGGTAAATCCATCATGTGGTAGGTGGTATGCAATATAATGATGGAATGGAATGGGGCATCAGAGGAAATCTCTAAGCCACATACCACAGTACAAGGGTAGTTATAATAGGGAAGTCCACACTTGAGCATATGGATGTAGGAGGGAGAAATTGTGGTACATGAGTTACCCCGACCTTTGTTTTTCCACCCTTCTTCATATGCCTTTTTCCTTTGAATGATTTTTCTTCATAACTTCTCAGGGCTCCAAGGGATGAGAGCATGATGTGTGGGATATATTTGTGGTTACCCCCTTAAGGTGAGGCAATTCATCACCCACCAAGGGTTGGGAAAATCATGGGTTCCTTAATGATGTAAGTGGTCAATATGAGAGGCCTAGGAACCAGGGTGATGACCATAATGATAGGGGTAAAGATCATGTTTGGATTTTGCCCACGTGCCAAATTTGTGTGTCCCGGCCATCTTTTGTATTTATGGTACATTTCTTGTTGAGAGTGGCCAAATTATGCTTTTTGTTTTTCTTTTAGCTGCATCAACCTCCGTGGCATCATTCCAGGCCCGACCCAACATGTGGACAAGGGGAAGGGGAAGCTAACTCTTTATGGACCCAGTGGATAAATGTGGACCCAGATGGGAAAAGTGATGAATAGGGTTATAACAAGTAGAGGGGAGGTGATATATCTGGTGTCGAGAAGTGGGACCAAGCACCTAAAATCAGGGTTTCCCATGTAGTGTCATACCTAAAGCTAGTATCCAATAAAGGAGATCCCACGGGTCTAGGATACAAGGTTAACCATTAAGTTGGGCAGAGGAGACAAGAGTACAGACCAAGCCACCTCTTTTCGCCAAACCCCCCCACTAATACATGCCCAAAAGTTTCCATGATAAGTAAACAAAAATACTCAACTACACAATGAAAATCCATACCTCTGGGGTTGGAAGACCCACCTTCAAACATACGATCATATTAGATGGGCAAGGGACCACATGGTTGGCTCAGGTGGCAAAGAAAATGGCACATCGAGCTATATGGTGGCAACAAGGGGTTATTGGTTGTCAGTTGAAGACCATCTAGGAGAAAAAGACTCATATGGATACCACCCACGAATAGTGGGTAACAATATCATTCCCCTCCATCAAGAAAAAGATCAATGATATTCTTCAACTAACACATATTTCATTAAATTTGGAAATATTTTATTACAAGGACAATGGCTAGAATTGAGTTTTTTGGTTATTTTGAAATTCTAGATCCATCATTTAATTCCAAATTTAAACATCTCCACTACATAACCTTTATTGATGATTTCTCCAGGAAGACATGGATATACTACTTTAAGCATAAGGATGAGGCTTTTGATATGTTCAAGGACTTCAAGGTGTTGATAGAATCTCAAACAGGGGAGAAAATCAAGGTTTTTAGGTCTGACAATGATGGAGAATATACGTCAAATGAGTTCAACAATGTAAACTTTGAAACGGGAACTATAAACTCAAAATGGAAACTCTGGCCAAAAAACCCCGAAAAAACATGAAAAAGTGCTAAAAATGAAAAGTGTGTATACTAGAAAAATGGTTTTTTTTTTTTTAATCAATTTTGAACATGTTTTAAAAATGGCAGTGAAAACAAATTTTTTATGCAAAAATTGTGCAAAAAACACCCTGAAAATGAAAAGTGTTGATACTGGAACAATGGCTCTTTTTTTTAGGGTCAATTTTCAACATTTTTTAAAAATGTCAATAAAACCGAATTTTTATGTGCAAAAACACCCTCAAAATGAAAAGTGTTGATGCTGGAATAACATTTCTTTTTCTAGTGTAAATTTTCAACATTTTGAAATAATTGTGTAAAAGATTTTATTATGACTCAGAAAAACATTAAAATTTCAAAAGAATAATGAAAACATAAAATTTAAAATTAAAACAATCAAAAAAAAA
>APFE030299554.1:274855-340408 GCA_000404065.3 Pinus taeda
ATTTTTTCTATTTTTACTTACTTAATTTTATAGTTTATTTAAATTCTGTTTTTTTTCTCCAAATTCTTTTATGGTTTACGAGATATTTTTTTATATTTTTACATTTTTTATGTTTAGAGAAGAATCTTTGGCAAAAATCATATAGAGATAATTTTGCAACGCTTTTCGAACCAACCAGAGTGGTTCATCATCAAAATTATCTCTGTGATTTTTGCCAAAGATTCTTCTCTAAATTGATATGGATCACAGAAGCCTAAATTCAATAATTTTTTAAGTTTTTTTTTCTTTTATATATATATTTTTATATTTGTTTTTTTTTATGTCAAAAAAAATTACATAAAAATTTTTAAAATGTAAAAAAATGTAACATTTTAAAAAAAAATATCCACACTTAATACATTAAAAATTTTAAAATGTCAAAAATTGTTAAATTTGGAAAATAATTATTTACATTTCATATATTAGAGAATTTAAAGTCAAAAAATAGGTCTTTTAAAAAAAGAGCATGATGCAGAGTCACCACTTTTTTAAATCAGAATGCAAATCACTAACATTCTAAAATGTAATGTACATAAAAAAATTTAGAGTGCCAAAAACTATGCTCTAAAAAAATGTGTTCTGCTTCGCCCCTTTTCAAAATCAAGTCACTTTTTTGCTATTTCCATGAAACGGGTAACAGTATCAATTCTCGTTTCAAAGTTTACATTGTTGTTCGTTGACTTTTTCAAGCAAGATGGAATCAAGAAGGAAATTATTGTACCTAATAATCCAAAACAAAATGGAGTGACTGAAAAAAAGAACATATCCATTGTGGAAGTTTCCAAAGTCATGTTGTATGATAAAAAGTTGTCGAAGTTCCTTTGGGGAAAAGCAACAAATACAACGATATATTTTCAAAATAGGGTTCCTCATCAAGCCTTGGACAAAAAGACTCTCGAAGAAGTATTCATAGGGGTGAAGCCCATTTCCATGTGCCAAAGGAAAAGAGGAACAAACTAGTAGCCACCAGAAAGAAGCTACATTTGTGGAGACTGTGAAAAATCTAAAACATTTAGAATATATATATCTGATGAAAGAAAGATAGAGTTTAGCAGGGATGTAACTTTCAAGGAAGATGTTTCCTTGGAAAAGAAAGTGACTTTCTTCCACCTCCTCCTCCTAAGAAGAAGGATGATGATATGGATCTATTAGAAGGTCCTTTTGTGTCGGAATCTGAGAAGGACATTGTTAATGATCCCATGGAGCCCATGGACCCTTTGGACCCTCCTCCAAGTGATCCTCCTGCCAGGAAGAGACCATTTTGGCTTCAATATACATTACAGGATGTTGAGAGACATATTCGTACCAAAGGAACCCTTAGAGAAAGTAAGAAGTCATGTCGATAACAGGGATGCATTGTAGCCATAAGCACTATCATTCAGTTTGAGCCTCCTACCTTTGAAGAAGTTGTGAAAGAACAAGTTTGGAAGGATGCCATGGTCGAAGAGTATAAATCGATTATAAAAAATGATGTATGGGATGTCATTTCGAGACCAAAAGGAACATTTGTTGTGACTTCAAAGTGGTTATATAAAATCAAGCATGAAGTTGATGGAAGCATTGAGAAGTATAAAGCAAGGTTCATGGTTCGAGGGTTCTCCAAGAAAGAGGGAGAAGACTATGATGATATATTTGCTCCCATTTCCCACTACACTACCATTAGATCGAGTGTTTCCGTTGTTGCAAGCCAATGATGGGCCCTTCACCAGATGGATGTAAAGACTGCATTTCTTCATGGCATAATACAAGAAGAAGTATATGTCGAGCAGCCTCGGGAAATTGAAGTGAGAGACAGAAAGACTCATGTTTGCAGATTGAAGAAAACATTATATGGCTTGAAGCAAGCCCCCATAGCCTGGTATGCCGCATTGATAGTTACCTAGTGAAGCTTGGATTCATGAGAAGCAGTGTTGACCCCAACCTTTACTTCAAGGTGGTCGAAGGTATGCCTTTTATTTTGGTTTTATATGTTGATGATCTATTCTTGATAGATAGTGAGCCCCTGATGCTCGAGTGTAAGAGGATTATGGCCTCTAAGTTCAAAATGAATGACTTGGTGTGATGCATTACTTCTTGGGGTTAAAGGTTTGACAAACCTGGAAAGATTTTCATTTCTCAAGGAAAATATGGCATCAAGTTGTTTGAAAGATTTGGAATGACAATGTAAATCCTTGGCCACTCCAATGGAGATGAACTTCGAAAAGTGGTGTAGAAATGTTGTTGGATCTGATTTGGTGAACCCCTCTGAGTATCGACAAATTATTGGAGCATTTTGTTCCTTGCAAACACCTATACGGACATATTATTTGTAGTGAAAACTTTGAGTCAATTCAGATCCCCTTCATGCACATTGGGTTGCTTCCAAACACATATTGAGATATTTGCATGGCACTATTAACCTTGGCCTGAGATATGCCACCGGAGATGTATGACTACATGGATACACTGATGTTGACTAGGATGGAAACATCATTGACAGGAAGATCACATTAGGATGTTTTATTTTGGGGTCTACAATGGTATCTTGGATGAGTAGGAAACAAAACCTTGTAGCTTTGAGCATGGTCGAGCCAAAGTACATTGTTGCTAACATGACTAGTTGTGAGGCGGTTTGGTTGAGGAATTTCTTTGGAGAGATATTTGAGCAAGTCCTGGATACTATAGTGATATATTGCGACAACTAGAGTGGGATTCGATTGGCAAATAATCTCATATTTCATGACAAGTCCAAACATATTGACATCAGGTACCACTACATTCGAGACATGGTACAAAGAGGAGTCGTAAGACTCCATCACGTTTCAGCTGACGAGCAAATAGCAGACATACTCACCAAGGCTTTGCCAAAATGGAAGTTCTTAGTCTTCATAGAGCATCTTGGACTAATGGATGCGACCCTCCTAGATAAGGGTCCCAACCGATCGAGGACGTTGAGTTATGCTCTTCGCCCCTGTTTGAGCTCACAAGGAGAGGAATTGACCCTGAGAGCTCCTGGGGTTAAGGAATCTCTAGACAATAGGATGGTTGTGATCCTTACCCTCTGAGGTAATTAGTATCTTGCTTATTGTCACCATAGGTAGTGTGATCCTTATCATTTATGACAAGTTGGGTATCTCCCCCTATCATGATTAATAAAGTATACCTGAATATGCATCCTACCCACAAGTGGGGCTTGTTGGGTTTGCCTCGCCTTTTGGCCAATGGGTTGAGATGACTTGAGATGGTGTGATCCTTGCATGGAAAGTGGTATCTCGCTCAGGTATTGAGGATGCAGGTGTTATACCACTTAACTCTTGAGGGTCAATGTGGGAAGATGAGCAAACATTGGGATGGATGTGATCACTACCTTATGTGGCAAGTTGTATCTCGCTTGTTGATTAAACAATAGGATTGATGTGATACTTGATGGTAGATGGATCTCACCCATTGTCACTAGACGTAGGATGGATGTGATCATTGCCTTCTATAGCAAGTGGTATCTCATTTGTTGATTAAACAAGAGGATAGTTTTGATCCTTACTTGGTATGTGGATCTTGCCTATTTTCATTGGATAGAGGTCAGTAGCTTGAGATCCCCTATGATGTCAAATTATTTTTCTTTTAGATTCGAGAGTGTTCAACATATGAGCAAATATAATATGAGCAGGGATGAGAGAGACGATATATGACTTGACGATGACAGGATATTTGAGATGGGACATATATTGCAGTCGGAATTTCTCCCCAACTGAGAGGGAGTGTTAATTTGGCAACTCAAGGAAAAAAACCCTTCATTTGGACAATCTTCCTCATCCAAAGAAGCCCCAAATTTCCCTTGGAAGAACATAATTTGATTAAGGAAAAGTTATTTTTAAAGAGAAAACTCGCAATGGCACAAAATTCAAGGTTGGCCTAAGAGACTAATTAGCCCTCCTCCAAAGCCTATAAATACAAGTCAAGGCACCTCATTTGGAGACAACACATCAAGCATCTCTCTCTTATCTCATTGGTTCGTACATCTAAAAATCGCAAGGTTCTCTTCACACGTGTGAAGGAGGAAGTCTTCCTTTTCTCTTTACCAAATTCTACTTATGTTTAGGTGACTTTGACCATCATTGACCAACCTTGTATTGGGATGTTTGACTTTATTTTACTAGACTTTGACATGTTTTGGAAGGCAGCATTTATTGGCACAAGGACCAAAGTTTTATGTGCATGTTGATTGCATTTAATTGCAAACCTTCTCTCTCTATGGACCAGGTTTGACCATGAATTTTGGAGTTGTTTTGACTGAGGTTTGACCAGCATTGAACGTCAAGTTTATTGGTTGTTGACCAAGCTCTTGGAGGATACTTTAACCATTCACTGTTGGACTGGTTACAGCACATTTGAATGTTGTTGACTTTGATAGATTTACAGAGTTTGACTTTGACCATATTTGACTTAGGACAAATTTGAATAGTGGCTCATCATTTTATATTGGTTGGTTGACTTTTTTGGATAGTCAAAGCATTGATTTTGACTCTTGATGAATTTGGAACTTTGCACTCTCTATTGAACATTTATGACAATTTAATAAGAAGAAGAATTTGAAAGGGTTTCCCCCCTTGTGGGGTTTTTCGCTAGTCTTTGACCAATTCTTGTGTCCCTTGTCATTGCTTATGATTGTCTCTTATTGTAGATTTCATTAATTGTTTTATCTACAATTGCTATTTACTAATGGAAGATTGAATTGATTGCTAATTGAAGTTAATAATTGGGATAAATTGATTGTAACAACATAGAACAGTGGAAAATGCAATCATGTTTTTTTCATGTATTTCACATTTTTCGTGTAGTAGGGTCCATCGAAAGTATGCAACATGAGTGCTCCTTGGATGCAAAATTAAATTCCACAACCAACAAGTGCTCCTGCTTGAAATTTGAGTAAAATCATAGAGAGATAAGTTAAAAATACGAGTTGAAAAGATAGTTTTTAAATTTTTCCCTCCAAAACTTAATGAGGTAATATAATCTTATTTTATTGTTTCACTTATTATTTTATAATAATCCTTTGGAGGCCCATTTTAGACCTCAAAATTTCTCTAATGCATTCTAAATTCTCATATTTCATATTATGTTTCATTGAACAACGGAGTTGGACCAACCTAATTCTCTTCATCAGTTGTAACAAACTTTGAGATCACTGCGATACCAGAGACTTCCTTTGATCGTTTAGATGTGTTCTTCCTTAAATTTCCCATTTCTTATCTCCTAATACTTGCCTTCCAGTTGTTAGGCAGCAACTAAAGGAACTGGATTTGATACCAATTGTTCGAATATTCACCAATATTGAGAGCAGGGTGAATCAATATTGGACACGTTTTAACAGCTTTAATCATATCATGTAAATATTAAACAGTTAACAACACCAATCAACAATGTGTAACATCATAAACAATACACGAGATTTTTTAGGTGGAAACCCTTCTGAGTAAAAAAACATCTAACACTTTTAATACAATTCTTAAATATTACATCAACAAGAAGCGCCAATTTCCAAGATTCTCCACCAACTATTAGAAGGAGGCTCCAACTCCCTTGTTTTATCATCTCCAACACCCTAGTTTATCAACTCCAATTGATAAGATGCTCCAACACCCTGCACCATCAATTTGTTTCCCTAGCACCACTTTGTCACCCTGAAGTGTTCTCAATCTCCAACCTGAAGGAGACTTCAATCTCCACCTTGCACCACCTTACCACCTTGAAGATAGAAGATAAATGAATAAGATAGATTACTCTGGTCACATTGATTAGCCACTACATTTACTACTCAACCATTGATATCAATAACCCTGATGCATCCACTCATACAATACATCTTGCTAACAAAAACTTAGCAACATCTCAATACCACTCTGACCAACGACAATACAAGAAACTTTAATTTCTCAACAATCCATCAAACCCCAACAACATCTCCAACCATATCAACCATCAGAGACAAATCAACAATCAATCTTTTCTTACAATGATGACATCTACAATACAACAAAGTATAAAACTTTGGTACATGTATCTGCATCAGTGACTTAGATGAAGGTCAACATCATTCAAAAGGTCCTCTGAGTACAAACAAATATGCTTGGCAGTGCATCAATCCCTAGCTTTGCCCAACACAATCACATGTCTTTGTCAAACCTTAGCTCATCAACAACTCTAACCAACAACGACATGCAGCCTTGCTTGGTGATATATGACACTAGTGGTAGCATACACATTGGCAGTAACATTTACAACATTGTACATCAACAATATAATCCCTGGCTCATTAACAACTCTACAATACAAGCTTCGTTCAACAATCAAATTTGCTTAACATTGTCAAACTTAGTACCTTCAACAATAAACCTATATTATTAGCAACATTAATAAACCTAAAGAACTTGTGCCATATAACAATTCTCGATATCCAAGCAATTACATGAATCTCTTTGACTCAAGTTATAGCTCCCCTCTCATGACAGTGTATCGCTCATAGCAACATTACAATGCAAATTCTTTGTTCAAACAACATCCCAACTCTCTGCTCCACTATTATATAATCAACAAGGTCCTTCTCTCACACAAACATTGTCAACATGCATCACCAATAGTATATAAACTTCTTTGCAATACAATCAAAGCATCCTCATAAGCTTCAACGGTGTATCATGACAAGCATTGATGGAGCATAATGTATAGATCCATGATAGGTGATTAAGAAAAAATATATTATAGAAATAAATGTTACAAGGGATATATTATAGTGTAATGTATCAAATCAGAGTCTAAGAGAAATAGGCCTCCAACAAGCGCAAGATGAATCAACCAATCCTTACACTATGGCCTTGAACTTACATTTATGTTTGCGGCTACTATGGTATTGATGTGGCTTAGAATCAAACCTTAAACAACATCAATGATGGATTATGAACAGCATAGTAGAGCTCATCTAATTCACAATTTTTTGCCTTATAACCTCTACCTTAGACATGGCCCTAAGACTGACCAAACAGTGCTAACTCAAACTCAAATAAAGTCGACTTGTTTAACTTGAATGAGCCTCAAACTTGCCTTCTTCTACAGTATATAAAGCTAAGAACTCGCCCTTTGCACAATGGTCTGAGCAAACTCGGCCATAGATATATAGTTTCAACATGCCTTAATTAGGTCTCCTAATTGCAGCCTTCAACACAATAGTCAGGCTAGCCCTAGCTCGGGCCTCAGGCAGTGTCAAGATAGAACTTGGATTTTGCTTTTGAATGTTGAATTATGCCTCAAATAATGGCTTTTAACACAACTCAAATATGCCTTGCCTCAGAGGGTTGAAATTAGGCCTTAGGTGGGTCTAAATTAGGCCTTAGAATAGGGCATTAAACTAGCATCAAATAGGATCAAATAGCCTCATAAATATCATTGTCTAGTGAAAATCTCCACAAAAAAAGATAATTAAATTAGCCTAGAAACCCTTCAGAATTCAATCGCCTCTTGTTTTTCGTTCTACCCTGGCCTCAAAGATATAACAAAGCAAATTGCTTAAGATCAACGTTTTCAAATGATACCTTTAGGAGAGAAACGGACCCTTAATTTATTGTGGAATGAGAGGGTCTAGAAGGGGGGCTAACTAGCCCTTAAACCCATGGATCCAACCTTAATCAAACTCAATAAATTCAATTTTTTTTGTTCGTTGACATGACCTTCAAGCAAAGATAAGCTCAACCTTTAAAAGATTCAGCCTTAATGCTTCCTTTGAAGCCAATTTCATAATGAATATCTTCACTTTTGGAGGGAAGAATTAGATAGCTCACGAGCCACATAAGTTATCCAAGATTTTCTTAATTATTAGTGCCAAGTTTTACCAATCATAAAGCTACCTTTAGCATCTCATTTGGGTCACCTTAACCACACTAAATGGGGCTTCATCTTTGAGAAGGCATATCTCCTCAACCGTGACGAGTTATGTGACATGCCACCCACTGTTAGAAACTCCATGACAAGTATCATCATCCTATGATGGTCTTGCTTGCAAATTCATTGATTTTACCATTCAATTTTCTCATCAAATGTGGGGCATCACGACCACACCACATGGGCTTCTAAACTTTTCGGCTTCCTTCTCTTCCTTCCAAGGCTTCTTGTCCATTGGAGCTTCCAATTAATGCAATCCACTGACATATATTAAGAGCATTCAAAGACTGACATTGGCATCAACAATAAAACCATTTAACAATTTTCTCATTTCACCTCCAATTATGCCCAACCAAGCCCAATGTTGTAAACTTTGCTCAAATACCACGTTATAACGTCCCTGGGTTCATGTTAAGCAATGCTATCACAACCACGACACTTAAATTACATGAATTCTCCACGAAAGTGAAAACCCTAACCTTATTACAATCATTTCTATGTCATGTAGTACTCAGTATACATGAATGCAAATACAAATACCCAGAATGCAATAAATTATATTATAGCACAGTGGAAATAATTAATTAACAATGATCATGCCTATAATCTGATGTTAGGGTTTTACCATATATTCACAAATTATCGCAGTATAAAATCATAAATGTATAAACCATTATAGCAATGAAGGTGAACACTCATCTAAATCATTTATTCCCACATTAATCAGTAATTGTGAAAAAAAATCATGCCAATAAATATACATAGCGGAATATAAAGGTAGATATAATCATAGCATCACAAAACACATAAATCAGGGTTCTATTTGTATAAAAGAGCAACTAGTTGTGATCTCTCCACATTCCACCCAACCATATACCTCATGGTTCATCACTCTCAACCATGAGTTACCCTCAAGTTGGGGTTGCGACTCCACAGGCAATGGTAAACCAATAACAACATATCCATGGCCAAGGCACCAACCTAATAGCCATGACTCCAACCACTGTGCTATGTGTCCCCAAACCTATATCCACATGGCACACCCTTTTTCGAGACCTGATAGTCCCTCTGCGATGCCCACCTTCCAGGGCGCCTTACGGCCAGCCAAGAACTTCTCAACAATAGGGCTCCAAGAGCTTGTGCTGCTTCTAGGCACCCTGCCAGGCCATAACTAGCTCGGTCAGTTCCAGAATCCAAGTGGCACAACCTCCTTCAAGACGTGCCACTCCCTCCATGATGCCCACCTTCCAAGGCTCACCAACACTCCAGTCAGTTCCAGAGTCGAAGCACGAGACTCACTAAAAATCCTGATTAGTTCTAGAATCGGAACCCCAGGTTCACCGAATGGTGCATAACCGAAATCCATTGTCCACCTTCTACCATGGAATGAATGAGGAATACTAAAAATGATGATGATGTAATGATAGAATAACTAGTTAGTTGCACCCATGGGTGATGGAAATGATGATGAATAACTAATGGTGATGGATATTGATGGTTGTAATGAATGCAAGGGTAATGGCCCTCTAAGTATCTTTTATAATGCATGGTCCCTCTTCGCCATGTGGCATGCATGGCCCTTCTCCGCCATGTGGCACCTCCCCTGAAGCAACGTGGACCCTCAAATGGCCTTTCCCCAACATTGAGCACCATAACCCATTGCCTGTCACCGTGGAGTTGCTATGCCCCCTATACTCTTTTTAGTGGAGTGGGCTCCAGAGCGAATCATTATTTATTAATATATAAAATATGTACAAAGGTTACAATATTTACAATCTTGGACTCCAAGAGCTTGGGTTGCTTCCAAGGCTTCTAGGCACCCTTCCAAGCCATAACTGGCGCGTTCAGTTCCAAAACCCAAGTGGCATGACCTTCTTCGAGACCTGTCAATTCATCTATGATGCCCACCTTCCAAGGCTCGCCAACTGATCACCAATGCTCCAATCAATTCCAGAGTCTAAGCATTAGACTCACCGACTAAAAATCCCTGGTTAGTTCCAAAACCCGCACCACAGGTTCACCCACTGGTGCATAACCGAAATCCATTGTCCACCTCCTACAATGGAATGAATGAGGAATACTAAAAACGATGATGATTGAATAACAAAATAACTAGTTAACTACACCCATGGGTGATGGTAATGATGATGAATAACTAATGGTGATGGATATTGATGGTTGTAATGAATGCAAGGGTAATAGCCCTCTGAGTATATTTTATAATGCATGGTCCCTCTTCGCCATGTGGCACCTCCCCTAAAGCCATGTGGGCCCTCGAGTGACCTTTCCCCAACACTGAACACCGTAACCCATTGTCTGTCACCGTGGAATTGCTTTGCCCCCTATACTACTATCCGTGGAGTGGGCTCCACAACCAATCGTTATTTATTAATATATAAAAATATGTACACAGGTTACAGTATTTACAATCTTAGCCCTTCAGCCACTTTGCCAAAATGACACATGTACTTGGGCAAGCTAGCCCCAAAATCCATATACATATATACATAGGCACACAGGCCTACAAAATGACTCCAACTCACCAACCTAACATCAAAGTACAGGGATTTATATCATAAACCAGCATGGATATTACAATAAGCTTCAACATTTGCTCAAGGTAGCCTAAAGATAGCTCTAACTTACCCAAAAGCTCTAATGGGAGGGAATCACAACATCCATGATAGACGGAGAAGCAACTTCCCTAGAGCCTACCTAAGATGCACCTCCTTCAAAAATCATTGGCAATAACATTTCAAGCTCCTCGTTGAATGGAAGAGGTAGTGCATGAATATTGGCCTTCAAGGCCTTTCTTATCATTAACATTGTTTGGTTCTTTGTAAATGCAGAAAGTGCAAGAGCATTTCTATGTTATTTTGTCTTCATTTTTTCCCTTGGTTTAAAAATTGCCAAATTAAACTAAATAATATGATGTTCATAAGTTAATAAAAAGAAAAATGAAAGTGTACAATTGAATTTGGCAATTCAATATCAAAGAGCAAGCTATAGCAAAACCATTCAAAATGAACTTTGGCGTAGCCCTCCAAAATTGGTAATGCACATGCCTTTCAATTGTTTTTCCTCATGACGAGTCAAAAACTTTGAATTAATATATGTATTCATTTTCCTTTTGTTGCTTTGTGTTAATATGTAGATTTATTTTTCTTTTGTTTTTTACATTTCTAGTTATTAGATTTGATCACAGAGGGTGTAACGACCAAAAATCGTATACGCAGCAGAAATATTTAAAATACTTCAAAGACATAAATGTCCATTGTAAGACATATAACTGTATATTGAATATTGTATATTGAATTGATGTAAGATATGAAATGATTACAAATGAGAATAATGATTTGTTTTTATACCCTAAGCAGGTGCCCTTTCATGAATAGTCATGTCTCTAAGACATGCCTCTTCATTACTAACTAACTAACCATTAGTTAGTTATTTATTATTTATTATATTATATTTAAATTTATATTTATTATTTTTTATATTAATTATATTCATAACATTGCCTCTCTTCAAAAAGCTTTGTCCTCTAAGCTTATTGAGAATATCTTCTCGTCTTTAAGCTTTCATCTTCGTTGATACAAGATGATGTGATGCTCTAGGTGATAGACAAAATTGTCGTACTGAGAACGGATCAAACCATCCTATATTAATCTTCTATGGAATCTTCTCAACTCTGAAAATTTGTGATGAATAGTTATTGTAGGACTGGACTCTACAAACTTCAGTATTCTTTGCAACATAAATTTGTCGTTTATGTTCCGAGTGATACTGGTACATAGATTGATTGGAAAGTTTTCTCTTGTGATTCAGATGTCGATAAATAGTTCTTATGGTTGGACTTTCCCTTATCATATTAGTGTTTGTTTTCTGATTTCCTTCAGGTATTGTTGTTGTTGAGTTAGCTACTGAATCATCATTTGGAATGTCCAGTGTTTGAACTACAACATTTGCATGTGTCTTCACTTCAGTAGGTTTATGCTCTGCTTGAGTTACAATTTTCACTGGAACGGTATTTGTCTATTTATGTTCAACTTGGACTGAAATAACTAAAGACTTTGATACTACTTCTTGAAGTTGTTCTAACTTGTCATTTAATGATTTCTTGTCACTTTTAAGATTATTTATTTGTGTAAGTAAGGCTTGGTTATGATTCCTTAGGAGTGGAAGTTCGTCATTTTCTGAATTGTTAACTTTGTCCTTAGTACCTTTCTCTTTATCTTTTATATTTTTTATTTGCTTTAATAATTTTTTATTAAAGAGTTTTTAGACACAAATTTTCTTTTTCTTTTTCTAATGGACCCTCCTTCAATTCCTTATCAAAACTTTATTTTTCTTGTTTTAGTCTTTTTTTTCTTAACCTTGGACTTTTTTTATTTGTGAAAGTAATTTCTCATCGTGGTCCCTTAGACACCAAATTTCTTCATTGTTTTCCATTGATTTTTCATAAAATCAATCTTCGATATTTTTATATTTCTTTTCTAATGTTTTGTTCTTTTGTTGAAGTTTTGTGATTTCTTCTTTTAATCTTCTAGTTTGTGTCTGGGCATTATCTTGATATTCTTCTGAAGTAAACAATCTTCGACATTTTAAGTAAAGTATTGTGCGATTTCTTAAAATCAATAAATATTGATCTTTTGTTCGACAAAATGGACATTTGATCCAAAATTTATAATTATATATGGAATCGATAGTTTCTTTGTTCATCTTCAAATTAAACTATGTTCATTTTTTTCTTCAAAAATGTACTTCTTCTTTAAAATAAGTGTCATTTTATTTTATAACCTTGAACGCATTTTTAAATTCCTTTTACTTTTATTTTCCTTGATTTTATATTTTTCCAGTTTTAAAAAAGTTAATATAGCTCCACTATTTAAATAAATTGCTCCTTGTATTTATTATAATGCTTTAAAACAATATTATTCCTTTGTTATAACTTGTTATCCTTGTGTCTTTTTATAATTCTATATTTAACCCTTTATAAACTTTAATATATGGATCTTTTAAATAACCTTTTATAATAATATCCGCTTTGTACTTATATATATTTTCAATAATTTTATGACTTGAATTTTTCTTTAAAATGTCCCTTTGTAATATAATACTTCTCTTTTTTATTTATAATATTTTCTTTTCTTTTTTAAAAAGTTAAAACCCTAGTGAAACGTGGTTATTCATCTCTTTGGGGTATAATATAAAATATATGTCTACTTATGTGTCTTTGACTCTGTTAATTTTCTCCATGTAAAAGTAAAACTTACCATTCACATAAAGATATTTTGTATTCATTTTGTTTTTCTTTTACCTTGAAAATATAGTGGGCAATCACCCTAGGTTGTTAATACCACGAGCTTGTAAACCACTTAATAAATAATGAAAATAATATTATCTACTCTTCATCTTCTTATGTATAGTTTTAAATATATTTGGGAAAATTCTCTTTTGGCTTTATCATGTACTTTTTATCAATCATGTAGAACATTTTTATATATATGAATGTTCTCCTTGAAAATTGACATTGGACTATATTTCTTTCTACTAGAATAATTGAAATGTCAATGGCCAAAGGCTTTTTTTCTTTTCTTCTTCTTCTTCTTCTTTTTTTTTTCAAGAATCTCCAAACTCTAAGAAAAACGCTTCAATTACACAACACAAGGTTGACAGAAGGTTGATGGCCAAAGAATTGGTGATCAAGGAATGTGGCTCTGATACCAATGTAACGACCAACAGCCATATACGCAGCTGAAATCTTTAAAATACTTCAAAGACATAAATATCCATTATAACACATGTAACTGTATATTGAATTGATGTAAATAATTATGAGATGATTACAAATGAGAATAAAGGTCTGCTTATATACCCTAGGAAAGTGTCTTTTCATGAATAGTCATGTCTCTAAAACATGTGTCTTCATCACTAACTAACTAACCATTAACTAATTATTTATTATTATCATATTTATATTTATATATATTATTTTTATATGAATTATATTCATAACAAAAGGACATTAGCCACCTACTTGCAAAAAATAATGTGGCTCGGAAACATTTTGTTTTACAGTTAACCTAAATTGAATTTTAAAAAATAATTGCAAACACATCAGTGTATTTAAATAAAATAATTAAAAATCGTAAATGTCTTACGGAAAAGAGCCATTAATTGTTGCTTCTCTCAAACCCATTACTCAAACATTTAGCATCAAAGTCTGCCAACAAAAATAAAATAATTAAAAATCATAAATGTCTTACAGAAAAGAGCCATTAATTGTTGCTTCTCTCAAACCCATTTCTCAAACATTTAGCATCAAAGTCTGCCAACAAAATAGTTACCACCATTATGGGTTAGGAAAATTTTATTTCATACGCTAGTTTTCATTTTATGCTAGTTGGGAAATTCCAGTATGTAGTTTAATTTTATGCTAGTTTGGGATTTTCCAGGATAGAGGCATAATAGAAGAATTTGAAATCTTTAAACAAACAATTTTGTAATATAGTTAAATAAGTTACAAGTATTCAACTCCAATAAAAGTATTTTTGCAAGCTAGTTTAAAATAGCATACCAAACCATCATATGAATAAACTGTACATATACATTCACAGAAGGCTTAATCAAAACAGGTATAGCCCTAACGCATTCTACATATATAGCAATGATGCATATGGCATAGGAATTACACTCGTAGCTTCAATTAGTCTACTATCATAAAACACGTGAATGATTTACGAATCCTGAAAAATTAAGATATGCCAGCAATCTTCCAAGATGAAGATTTATCAATATATTTGCTTTTGAGTAGATTACGTGTATTTCCTGTATCAAATAAACATCCGTTAGGTAATGACCTTTGAAGAAGCAAATTTAAAGAATATTCATTATTCCCTCAAAAGAAAAGGATCACGTAAACAAATTTAGACCTTGTATCTTCCCTTTTCTTTCCTTCTAACGTAATGCAAATCCTACGGGGACCACCATAGTCTCGATGCTCATTTAACCAGATTCCCTGAAAACAAATCAATTACCAGGAAAACTAAAAGCGTGTAAGATGACTCGTCAAGATAAACAAAGGATTTAGGCCTGAGAATACGAAAAAGAACAATAACAATTAAGCAAGAAGAAAACATAATCTCTGAATGGCAAAACCTGTCAGTCCCTGTCTTATAATATGCAACAACCAAGCAGACAAGCATAAAATATGAAGTGATGGAAATGTTGAGCAATCGATTTGTTGGTCCAAAACAGAACAACGTGCAAATGCACAAGAGTAAGTTCATGAATATATAAGCTCTAAGAATGGCCTCTCCGATTTAGCAGTGATCCCATCCTTGATTTCATTTCTTCTATTGCATATGCAATTTTACTTTCAACTATACAAGTACTAGATGCATCTAAGCAAAGCATCCTATATTTGATCATTCCATCAAATTTTTGTCACCTCACAACGTCAAATGCACCGTTTAATAATACAAGAATGTATTTATGAATCTACACACCTCTCTCCCAGTCAAGCCAAGGACAAGAATATCGTTAATTTTAGGCTCAATCTTTTGTATGTTAGAGATGAAGACTTCATCCTCCTTCCACTTGGAAGACAATAAAAATCTCACCTAATGGATCAAATTACTTAGACATCGTTGACAAGGGGTGTTGGCTGTGTTGCCTCAAAATCTAGCAGGTCTTGTGAGGGTGGCTCGCAATACAAGAGCTAGACCAAGAGACAACAATATGAGGTGTGGCCCACTATCACCACAGCCACTACCTCCTGCTCTTATGTGAACTTTCACCACAAGGGAGGCTTCCCTATATTAGGTCACCTAGGATCTATCAAGTACGAGAGATAAGGTAACAAAACAGGCTTAAGGAGGATAACTCAACCTAAGAACAGGGCTTAGCTAGCATAATGAAGCAATGTGCATCCTCCAATAGGCCTAATTAAAACACAACGTGACCTAGGGCTTGAGAATTAGCAAAGTAAATAGATCGACCTATGGTCACGAAGGCCAAGAAAAGGCTTCCAACAAATGTATACCTTCAATTTATGGAGCAAGAAGCCTTCAATAAGCCCCATTTTAAAGCGTAGGGAAAATTAGAGCTTTTCTAGGGCAAAATTTGTTTGAAAAGTAACTAGGTTCAGTGTTCATATTTATCTTTGTACTTGTATCAATTTGTATTTTATGTAAAAGAAGAAAAAGAATTTTATTTAAGCATGGGTTTGATGCTCATTAGGGGAATTTTGAGGTCTAAAATGGGCCTTCTAAGGAAATTATAAAATAATAGTGGAAATAATAAAATAAGATTACATTACATTATCAAATTTTGGAAGGAAAAAAGAAAAAACTATTTTTTCAACTCGCATTGTCAACTTATCTCTCTATGGGTTTACTCAAATTTTGAGTGGGAACACTAGTTGGATGCAAAATTTGATTCCTCATCCAAGGAGTACACATATTGCATACTTTCGATGGACCCTGCTATACGAAAATTGAGAAATACATGAAAAACGTGATTGCAATCACGTTTTTTCATACATTTCTCATTTTTCATGTAGCGGGTCCATCGAAAGTATGCAAAATAAGTACTCTTTGGATGAGGAATCAAATTTTGCATCCAACGAGTAATCTGCATGAAGTTTGAGTAAAAATATAGGGAGATAATTTGAAAATACGAGTCGAAAAAATAGTTTTATTATTTTTTTTTTTTTTTTTATCCTTTTACATTTTTACTCCAAAAATGGTGAATCATGCCCCATGGTTGACATCATCGTCTTGAATCCTATTGGTTCTTATAAAGTTTATTTTGGTTGTACATTTTTCTTATGAGGCCCATTTTAGACCTCAAAACCCTCTAATGCAAGTCTAGGTCAAAGCATGTTCTTCAAGCTCCTAGGGTTTAATGAGTCAAAAAAGTCACCGTCATATGTATAAGACCCATTTGGCAAATTTGTAACAAGAAAGAAAAAACAAAATTGAGTCTAGAAAGTCATTTTTGTCTCCCAAGACCAAGTCGGCCATGCGAGAGAAAGTCGGCTTAGGAGAGGCCTATTCGACCCCTTTAAAAGGGTAAATATTGGAAGAGACTTCGACCTATTTGGAGATACACTCAAGTACTTGATCTCTGCACCAAGAAAGGAAGAAGAGCGAAGGACAAGGAAGGAGGAGCAAGTCAAAGAAAATAAGGAAAATCTGATTTTTTTATCACTCTCTCACACGTGCGAAGAGCCTAGGGTTTTTGCAGTTGTTGCAGGGCCAAAGATTGGAGGCTGAATTGCAGACCTGAAGTTGCAGGACCAAATTTTTGACAAAAGCAGCTTTTGGAGAGTTTGACTTTCGTTGACTTTGGTAGACTTTGACTTGTTTGGAAGAGATCTCATTGGAGGGTTGACTAGGTGCTTGGAAGGAATCTTGACTTTGGTCTTTGGGTTTTGCAAGTCTCATTTTGATCTGATTCTATAAGAGGATTGTTCGAGTTTTCCCCAATTGTGGGGTTTTTCCCTAGCTTGGAGCCTATATTTGGTGTTCTTTGTGTCTTTGTGATCTTCATATTTTGGTAATTGCTTGATGAAGAAGTAAAAACTAAATAATAGAAGCCAACAAATATCACAAGTAATTATCAAGTAAGGAGAATCAATTAATAATCTACAAAATCATTGATTTTCCAACAAAATCTACTAGCGCAAGGGACGTTTGTTCTAAAATAGAGAAATTAGCCACTAGAATGACTAGATTTTGAGGCAAATATCTCACCTCCACATGTTGAATCTCTCTACCTAGGAATGTCTCAAACCCTAGTTGAGGAAAGAGCCTTAGCCCTAGCTAGCGGCTTACCTTAAGAGGCCGAAAATGAGGTTAGGGATAAGAAAATTGAGATTTAAAATGATTTTCAAGATGATCAACCATGTAACAAAAGGTCAGTGCCTTGACCTTGGATGATGGAGACTAGGGGATGGTTAAAGATGGCTAAACCTTCGCAAAGGAGTAAGGAAATAAGAAACCCTAGATTTCAAATCCTAACTATCACTTTTGCGAGGGAGAAAAGTCAATGGGGAGAGCTAGTTGAAAGGTTCACCCATAGGATTGTCATTCACATTCTATAAGTGGGTGATGCATGCAATACTATCATCAAGAGTTCATAGAATAATTTTCAACCATAAATTTGCACACAAAAATCTTATATAATTAACTATTTTTGCCACAGATAACAAAGATTTATCATATACAAGGTACACTTAAAAATAGAATGCATGAACAAGTCCTTTATTGCTCCAAAATGACAGCGCCAAAGCCAAGAAATAACTCCATTAGCAAAAGTCCACCATAGATCACATCTCCACAAGATTCAAGTCACAATTCAGCGAGGCTGAGTTTCTCTGAGAGGGCTGCAAAATGTCACGAGTGATGATAATCAAATGAGATGAGCATATCCTCTATGTGAAATTTCCTTAATAGGAGCAATTGCAAATTATTCTTCTATCTATTGCAGATTATTCGTCTTCAGAAATTAATTACAGCAAATAATGAATAAAATCACTACCGCAATTTTCAGCAATGATAACAAGAACTGAGAAAATAATGCATACAAAAAAAATTAGACACCAATATTTTTTAACAATATTCCCTGGAAAAACCCCAGTGGCGAAAACCAATTCTGCAAATGAGGGTTTATATTATTAATAAATCTTCAACAAATTAAGAATTACAACAATTGCTTGCCTCTAACTAGCAAAGCTCCGAAAAATCTTTTTCTCCACTCCTACTAGCAAAATCGAACAGGAAACACAAGTTTTCCTTCTGCAAATCAATTCGGCCCTCTCTGGCTATGTGACAAACCCCAACCACTTCTCCATATAATTATTGTGAGTAAAAATGAAGATAGTTGAGATCATGGGACACATATTCCAAAGATGATGAAGGCAAAATGCTTGGGATCTCCTTTTTTATTTTGTCACAACCATGGAGGCTGACAAGTAGTAGGCAGGGGACTGGTCTATTTAAGTTGCCAACAAGGATACCAGGACAAGGACACGCACACACCTTTGCTACAGCATGCAAGAAAGCAAATATATATATATATACTATATATATATATATATATATATATAATATATATATAATATATATAGTGACATGGCCATTCAAAGGGCAATTTATTGGTGGCTAGAAGCACGTTGAGGTGAGTTGGTCACCTTCTAAAACAAAACAATAACAAGCAAAAGAAAAAATTAGGACACGAGGAGGTAGGTGGCATAAATCAGTTGGCCTAGGAGTTTTGGGGAAGACATGCACAAACTACCCAGCATCATGAGTAATGTGGTCGATTCCCTACACATATTTTAGGGGAAGCTTTGAGATCACGGCTCTCGACTCTCGATCACCAAAAATTACAAGGGCGGAACCCTAACATTAGAACGCAAAGAAGACCGAGTCAAGTGAGGAGAACGCATGGTGTTTGAGTTTCAATAGGATTTCCAGGTTGAAAAAGAGGAAAGGCCTTAACAACGCAGCCTTCATGATCATTTCAGTGTGATCGCCAATATTATATACAAGAGACCAGACTTATATACAGGAGACCAGACCATCCATCTTCCTTCTGGAAGAAAGACCCGAGTAGAAGTGAAGATAACCTTTCCCAATTAGCAGAATTGGTTGAATCCTTGAGCAGACCTCCTTTAGCTCTAGAATATGGCTTGGGGTGATTCGCTGCAAGAAACCCACAGTGCAGCCTGTTACCTACCATTTTGTGGGTGATATCCCTAAGAGAAAAAATTTCTCCAAAATGGTCCTCAGCCGGCAAAAAGCAACCCCTTGCAGCCACCAACTAGCTAGTTGTGCCATTTCTCTGCCACCTGAGCCATCCATGCAGTCCCTCACCCATCTGTTATGATCGTATGTTTGAAGGTGGGCCTTCCGAACCTAAAGGTATGCCTTGTCATTTGGCAAGTGAGTGTTGTAGTTTGTTTATCATGGATACTTCTGGGCATGGATTAATGGGGGGATTCAGCAAAAAGAGTGCGTAAGGTTTGTGCTCTTGTCCCCTAGGCCTCTTTTGGATGTTAACCGTAGACCCTAGTCTCGTGGGATCTCTTTTACTGACCTTCGGGCTTTAGGGATGGTACTACATGGGAAACCCTGATTTTGGTTGCATGGTCTCACTCCCTCATCCACATATATCACTCCCCTTCCACTCCTTATAACCCCATTCATCATTTCTCCCACCTGGGTCCACATTCCTCCATTGAGTCCACATAGCATTAGCTTTCCCTCTCCCCTTGCCCACGCCTTAGGTCGGGCCTGGAATGATGCCTCGGAGGTTGATGCAGTTGAAAAGAAAAGTAAAGGCATAATTGGCCACATTCAACAAGAAGATGTACCACAAAATGCAAAAGATGGTCGGGACAAACACATTTAGCACGTGGGAAAAATCCAATACATAAGCTCTACCCCATCATCATGGCCATCACCCTAGTTCCTATAGGCCCTAGATGAGCCTCTTTTATCATTCAAGAACCTATGATCGTCCCAACACCTAGTAGGCAATGAACCTCCCTACCTTAAAGGGGGTATCCACTGTTATATCTTACACATCATGCTCTTATCCCTTGATCCCCGAACAGTTAATTAAAGAAAAATCATAAAAGGCAAAAGGCATATAAAAAGAGATGGAAAAATCAAAGTCAGGGCACCTCATGTACCATGATTTCTCCCCCCTATACATTATATACCCAAATGTGGGCTTCCTTTTTACTAGCTACCCTTGTACCCCAGCATGTGGCCCAGGGCTTCCCTTTTCACTCCCTACTCCATTCATCTCTTTATCACATGCCACCACCCTTTAAAATATGTACTTTGGACATAATATCCCCTTTAAAAGTAGAAACCACCTAATAGGATACTTCGTTAAGCCCATTTGTAGTTTAGAGACATTAGCACATGCCAAAGCCCACTATGGAAGGGCATACCATTATGAAGTGCCCCCCTGTTGTCCATGGTTAAGTTCTTTTACTCGATTTCCTTTGATGACTTGTTGTACTAGAAGGCTAGGGGACGCATTGGATCTTATGCAGGATTGCAAATGGTCTCCATTTTGGGTTTGGCCTCTTTATACGGGTTCCTAACTAATATTGCATGAAGCGGGGACACAGAAGCGTCATTTCCCAAAAATATAGGAAGTGAAGCGTCTACTATATATATATATTATATTATTATATATTATTATATATATATATTAAAAAAACATCCAAAATACCAAATTAGTTGTAGACGACATGAAAACATGCATATTTTTACATAAATCAAGATAGATATGGCATCCATTGTACATCAATGATTAATTATTCCAGCATCAACCATCTAGAATCTAGATTCCTCTTCTCTTGTCGAGAATTTGCCTCTACTTCAATTCTATAAGGATATTAGTCAACATTGCCTAATTTTGATCAAACAGCGTAATCCAAGCCTTATAATATGGTAGAGAAAGCTTAACATGCCTGATTAATGATTTTGACTTGAGTGAAGGGTACATAATTGCTAAGGCCATGACAAAGGAGTTCAACAATCAACAACACCAACACTGGGGTACATATACGGCTTGGTGCTCTTGATTAAATGCCAATCACATGCCCTCATACATGATATAATCCAATGAAACGCCACAATCCCATTGATCCTAAAAACTGTTAAGTCTGTTGAATTTTGAATGGGATATGAAATTCTATTTTCTCCATATGAAGTCTTATGAGGTTGGAATCACTCTCAAA
Source organism: Pinus taeda (assembly GCA_000404065.3). NCBI lineage: Eukaryota > Viridiplantae > Streptophyta > Pinopsida > Pinales > Pinaceae > Pinus > Pinus taeda. The sequence goes on from APFE030299554.1 coordinate 296,577, forward strand.
CATCTTGAAGTCTGATGAGGTTGGAACCACTCTCAAACATCCTAAGTCATTTCATGGTAATGTTAAAAATTTAAGTAAAATGATGGAAATGAAAGATAAAGGAGAATGTCACTTTTACTTTAAGAATTTAACATTACCATTAGGGAGCATCTAGGAAGCGTCTAGGGAGCATCAAAGGGCACCTTGGAAGTATTCAGAAAGTGCAGCTCCTTACATAACAGTTTGAAATTTCCAAAAAAAACCCGTGGAACCATGTGAACCATCCACCTCCTCTCGGATCCACTCGCGATACACGGTGGATACATGCCTGAACCTCCACAGGTCTGCACCCAATCCTTTCTGGATCCATGGATTGGGCATCAGGAACCGCGGATTGGGCCCCCACGGATCCAATTTTCCACGAATTGCCAAAAAAAGGCCGAACCGCAGATCTGACTTTTAGATCCGCAGTTCTGCCAAAAGATCAGTGACAGATCCATACGGGTCATAGTTCTGCCTCCAGAGCCTTGGGGGTGGACATTCCTGCAACACTGGTCCTAACCCTCCTGAGGGCTACATTGGCACATGTAGGATGTGTGTTGAGAGCCATGGGACCACAACAGTAGACAACACTCCATGGATCCTCATAGATGTTCAGAGATTGCTCTAGAGTCACCTATTGGATGAAGAAGATGCACATGGTTCACCATGCCTAGTCGACCCTATAGTTGTACCATGCACTTGGCAAATGAACCAGGACTTGTATGTTGATGTGGCATCACTTACACCATCATCTGAGCCCTTATAGATGGTCTACAAGCATCTTCGACCTACTTGGACACCCATGAGATTACTTGTGTGCCCTCACACCCATTGGGAGCACCAAAAGTTTATTATTTGGAGAACAAGGGGCCAACCCTTTGTCCACTACTTTTGGGAGTTCTATTCATCATTATGGCACTTATGGACTTCATCAAGCTTCTTAGAAGGCCCAACGACATGTATTGTTGATCATTCGACCTCTTGAGAGGCTTGTTCTTTTGTTTATGAGCTAGTTTGGTGGGGTTGTCACCAAAAGTTACTTATTTTGCACATTATTTTATTTTAGGAGCTAATGTAGGCCCAAATAGCTAAATCGAACTCATTAGAAGTTTATAAATAGAAGTGATGAGGATTCATTTTAGCATCGTCACTTGGTTGGACTTGTATCTCTTCTGAGAACTTTGCTATCCTTTTTGCAGGACGAAATTTTGGAGCATGGAATGAATTTTGATGTTTGGATCATTTTCTCTTATCTTGGAGCTTCTTGATTGGCAGAATTTTGATGGTTGGATATACTCTAATACATGTAAGAGCAATTTTAATGCTATTCTTTTTCTCTTCTTGCCACATACATTGTTGTTGGGATTTCGCTATACTAGGGCTAATTTGTTGCATCCATTTGCGAAGTTGTGGGATTTTTGTTTCTAGATAGTATTGCTTCATGTATGGGCCATGTATGATGAGTGAATGTTCCTTAGGATGTTTCATTGTTGAAATTAATCTTGAGAAGCAATCTATTTTGCAAAACAAGGTATAAAGTCTTTGAAGTTTCTCTCCTTTGCCCTAGTGCTAAGTGAAGCTACCTTTAAGGCCTCCTTGACTAAGAAAATTCAATCCGAATTCATAATAATTCTTGACTCAAATCTCCCCAAAGGATTAGGCATTGGTCTACCATCGGTGATCACCCTAAAACCTATTTTTCTTCACCTTCTCCTCTCCTTTCTAGGTCTATCCCCATAGGTCACCTAAGGCATCAAATATATCACAATCTAGCCATCCAAATACTTCGATTTTTTGTCCACGACTGTGTTGGTGTTTCCTCAAGAAGCCCTCCAATTTCATGAGATTTCGACAGTGGGACCTTGAGATATCGCAAGCCCTAGCTCGAAGACCGATTCTTGCCCTTGGTTTCCCTTAGGCTAGAAACCTCACTGGGATCATTGCATTGCCTTTCATTGCAGGTCCTTTCTTTGATCCCCTTCCATTCCTTGTTTAAGTCAATCTCATCATTGGTTGCTAAACTCCCTCCTCTTGACCTAACCTGGGTCCACTTTGTCCCGTGTGGTCCCATATCTTATTAAAGTCAACTCTTCAAAAACCACTTGGGAAACCAAGTTCCACAAGGATTTTAGGGTTTAGGTAGCACCTTTGCAAGTCACATTCCCTAAGCCAATCCCTCAAATCCCTATCAGGGAATCTTGCACCTTGCTTAAGAAGCAAGCAAGTCCCACTCTTGAGTCTCTCCTGGGAAAGTGTTGAAGTTTCTAAGTCTAACAGTTAGAAACCCTCCATGTACTTTCTGATTTATTTCTACCTACTTGTTCTGATTAATTAACAAGTTATTTAACATGTAAATACTGAAAATAAATACAACTACATGCTCAACACATTACAGATCATCAACGAAAGGAAACAAAACAAGCACACAAGTGACACCATTATTTTTGGACTAATGTCCCCGAAAAAACCAAATGCGGGAAAACCAGTGCAGCTATCTGAGGGTTTTATTATTATGCAGTTTCTGAATACAATCTGGGTGCCAAAACCGGCTCACCCAACAGAGAATAATCTCGGCAGTAGTACCTCTCTACTCGGAAGCAAATACTCTGGCTGAAACCCCGGATAAACACTCCAACAACTCCCAGCTCCAATATGCCCCACGAAAAAACCCAGCGTCAGCCTCTAAGGACTGCATCAGCCCTTCCTGGCCCTGCGTCAGCACAGCATCAGCCCAATAACCCCTGTGTCAACCTCTAGAGCCTTTGCATGGGCCCTAGCTGGCTCTGTGTGGCCTCTAGCTAGCTCTGTGTCCCTATCTCCCGAATTCTGCGCTGATTCTCTTCAGTACCCTCTCTACCTCTCTGCTTCCGTATTCACTGCCCCTCGCTATTGATCATTGATTATCTCTCTCTTAGCAAACCCCGCTCTAGATAATAGAATGACTGATCACTCTTATGTATTCTCCAAGTGACCCTCAAGCCTCCTTATATACTTTTCTCGTTGATCTCTGATGTATTCTCCAAATGACCCTCAAACCTCCTTATATACTTTTCTCGTTGACAAATCAACGGCTGAGATTAAGTCCCTAATCAACGGCTAAGATTAACTCTGGCTTGATCCATGACTTTTGAACCCTTCTAACACAGTTTTATATTAATTCACATTAATATTTTATTTTCCCTAAATTTAGACTGAGGGACTCCATCAAAAATATTAATTATTTTAATATCTCCCAAACTGTTTAGAATCTGCCCAAACCATTTCTAGGTATTGGAGATCTCATGTGTTTTAGCCTCTCCACCAATTTCGTGGCTAGAGCACATCCGATGCTACCCCAAATCAACAGAAAGGGTCATTGAGATAACTTCATATCCATCTTATTTAGTCTATCATTCATAAGTGATTCTCTATATATCAGGTCTCCTCCCATCGGTGAAAGTCCGTAAAAATTAGGAAGCTTACGCTGTGGTGACAGTGGGCTTTAGCTTCAATGTTGCCCTTGACCTAGCAAGTGCCCCTCTAGGACCCTTTCTAGTTTGAGCAGTAACACAACCCAATCTGTGTTTGGGTGGTGAGTTGCAATCCTAGACCCAGTTGCCTTGTCATAAATCGAGGTAAGTACTTCTCATGATCAAAATGTGCAATAAACTCCAGGTTATGCTCAAGGTATGAGGCGTAATCTTTTATAAGACAATGCATATCGCTGATGATGCTGTTTGATAGTGCATGAATTAGTGTAAAGGCATATACTTTTGCCTAGCACTGGTACAACAACGTTGTCAATGCAACTTGTCAAGTCTCTGCCTGTCATTATTTCAACAGAATTTTCATTGCAACTCGTGGGCTATAGTCATTGTCCTATTATTGTGATGATTACTGGCTGCTCACACAGGTTATGCACATACCTAGCTCACATATTGGACTTATGTATGCTTCATAACTTAACTCATAGGCCTGTAACTGAACTCTTATATCACACAGGCGTACACCTATAAATATATGCATGTATTATATACAGTAGTTCATCTCTGGTCAAATTCCATATGTAGGTTTGCTTGTGACAGTTTCCCTCCCGCTGTATGCATAGGATGTGCGCATGAGCTGAAAAGGAAACAATAGAGAGAGTACCAGTCATTATTAAAGCCACTACAGGCCTCTCAGAAAATCCAGAGTTCAGATTATTGCAAAGAATCCAAACATATTGAATCGAATGTAGTGACTTAAGTGATAAATATTCCTATAATAGACTGCTGGCACACTCCAACATCGATTTTGATCAGTCATAATCTTAACCCTAGGTGCTGGAATAGCTTTTTATTTACTCTGTTAACATTTAAGGCACTTTACCATAAAGGTTGTTCACTGTTCAATAACTCAGCAATTTGTAAGAAAGCAACACTCTGTTTATGGTCACGTGGTTAAATAAGCCATTGCAAGTTTGTCAGGAGTCCCAATAAAACCTAGCTGTTATTTCTCCACAGCATTCTACCAATCTTAGTTTGATGGGGTTGAATTTAATCTTAGGTTCCAATGGCACTTTAAACTTCTCTTTTGGTATTGTAGTCACAGGGTTGATGACCTTAATTTCAAGAAAGCGCATTGTCCTGGCTTGTATACCTCAATAGAAGTACACAGAACTTGTATACCTCAATAGAAGTACACTGGAAACATTGGTCCTGGCATTTCAGGATTTGGATATACAAGGTGAAATGCCATGTGACATTTTGGGCTTTCTTCACCTCCTAAAAGCACATTTTGACTATAGGGAAATAAATACTAGTACTCACCCAAACTGCTCAAATTGCTGTTAAAACTTAAACCTTTGATGGTGATGCTTCAACACTGATTTGATTTTGATGACATCAGAAAAAGGAAATGAAAATAGTTTGGTCAATGATGACTTCTAACCTGTACTGTTGCAAATTTTTGCTTATACTCTTACTGTCATCAAGGATTATAATTTATTCTAAGGCTCACTTTCTCTTCAGGCCTGTTGTTCACTCGGTGACTTTATCTTCTATCCATGGGCATTGAGATGTTTCAGGCTTCTGCTCCAGGGAATGTTGTGTTCAAATATATATTCCAAATCATGCAAACATGTTGTGCAATCACCGTTGAGTTTTACTTTTTACTAAGCTAGTTTGGCTTCTCAAGCTGATTTTGGAACAAAACATTTTTTTGGCTCTTACTTCTGGGTTTTTGACAAGCAGTATTAAGACATTGTTGTAGGCATAGGCATATGAAATATAGACATAAAATAAGTGATAATCTGTAAATCAATTGAGAACTGTTAGTTCTCCATCTCTGTGGAAATACCAGTCACTCAGAAAGGTATTACCTATACCTCAGAAAAAAAAAAACATCATCCCGAAGTAATCCTGAGATATGAATGCACAGCTTAAGACAGAGCCTGTTGCAATTAGTTAGAATTCCCAATATATTTTAGACCATCCACGTAAGCTCTCCGCACTTCCTTACCATATCTGAACATAACTAGCAACATCTCTCTTGAGTAGACTTCCGGGTCTTTTCTGTTGACTCCAATTGTTGTTGACTCTGACGACAACAAATTAGGCAAACTGATTGCGAATAATACAGTAGTGTCAATATATGGTGACCCAATGCAAAGTTTGTGCGCCTATATGGTAGAAGGTCTTGTAGCATGGTTGGGTTCGCTTGGAAGGATAATTTATAAAAAGCCATTAGATGCAAGGAGCCTCATAAACTCCAGAACTTCTTTCCTATAGGTAAATTCTCTATGTAGTTGTCCTTATTTTAAATCTCAATATATGGATATAAATGGTGCCATTATGCAGAGAAACATACTCATTGGCCTCACTGTCATCTTTCACCCTCTGTTTATATTTATACGCATCTACTTCACCCAAATTTCATATTTGGAGACAATATTCACCCCTATTATCTTTCCATGGAGTGTTTTGGGAGTTCAGTTTCCAACTGTGGTCTAGAAACCTTTGCATTTTTTAGTCTGAAAGTGAATATAGGTAGCTTTCAAGTTAATACGTTACCACCTTGTGAAATATCCATATGGACAAAGGAATTCTGTAGAGAGAAACCTATTATGTCAACCCCAGTTGATTCACATGAGTAATAATTTTGGATACCCTACATTACTATCAAGGAACTGTTGGGAGCTAAGTTGCACAAAACAACGAAACATCTAGAAGTTTCTGAAATGGGGACGGCCTGAAACGTGACCCCCGGAAAATGGTAACACGGCCGAAACGTCATATATATATATATATATATAATATATATATATATATATATTATATATTAAATAAATTATAACACATTATTTTGCAAGAAAAGAAAGAATGAGACATATAAATGGCATTTAACTCCAATAGATGATTACATGATGGAAGTATCCAAAATTAACCTTTATAGATGAGGCTTTACATCCAAGATTCCAAAATTAGCGTTTATATGTAAGGCTATATGTGCTAAAACTGAAATAAAACATGAACTAAAGACAATCATGGCTACATTAACATATCATTACTAATAAAACTCCTCATCCTCATCAGCAAAGATAGAACAAGATGCTTGTTCAGCGGAAGAGGCAACTCTGCTAGTACTTCCAGTTGCACTTGCATCACCACTGGCACAAATATCAAGAGCAGAAAGAGAAAGCTCTAAATCTGGACATTCTGCATCCACATCCCATTCTTTATGAGGTCCACTTGTATATTCTTCACCCCTACGAGACACAAGGTGTAGGTTTGAATGCACATATACAAGGTCCTTTGCCTCCTACGATCCCAACATGTGGCACTTCACACTATGAATGACACTGTAGGTGCTCCAATTCTGTTCTGCTGATGAAGAGCTTGCCACTTGTGATAGAATATGAGTGGCAAGACTTTGCAAATGAATACCACTTGCCCCATGACAAGTCCACCACTTAACTGGCTCCATGGTCCTCCTCTCATCCAAAGCTGATATGTCTGCAAAATCCTCTAATCCAGCAGCAAAACAGGCAAATTCTTGCCTTACACCAGTTTGTAAAGAAGCTGGAAATTTCCTCTAAAAGGCTTTCTTCACTCCATTGGCCACCTCCTTGTCCTTATGTGGAGCCTTCCTCTTCCCATTGCTTTCAGCAATGAATTTTTCATCATAAAATTTTGGATTCAAAGCATGTGCCAAAGTGTGCAATGGAGTGTTGAAGCCATTCCACCTAGTAACAATAATGGACCTACGAAAGATTTCTCTGTGTCTGCAACTCAAAGATCAAATGCAGATGATGTGAACTTAAGCATGAAATCAATCTTGTTGCACCAATCTTCATCAACCGACACCCTTCTCACCATACTTCTCTTCTCTGAATCTACCTGTCTCCACTCAACCCAAGTTGGACCCACCACCATATCCATTAATGCATTTTTAACATCAACAAGGCGACGCAACATGATGAAGTTTGAGGCATACCATGTCTTAGCAACTTTCAACAACTCCAATTTGGAGTATTCTCGATATATTGCTTGAGATTGGTGGTCGTTGGTGATGAATTTTATAATCTCCCTAGCCTACCCGGTGACCTCCTTAATCCATTCTGTTTTTGCCTCAATCTCTTCTAAAATCATATTCAAATTGTGGACAATGCAAGGAGTCCAAAATAAGTGATTTTATCCACTCTCAACAATCAAACTTGCAACTTTGCAAACAAATGCATTATCTGTGATAACTTGCACCACATTTTTTGACCCTACTTGTTCAATAGCAGAAATTAAAATATTCGCAATGAACTTACTATCCTTTATCTCACCCGAACAATCTTCTGCTTTGATAAACATGGCTTCTTTTGGTGATGACGCAATGACATTAATCAAAGGCCTGCGTCTTGTATCAGTCTAGTCATCTAAGATAATAGAAACCCTTGTACTACCCCATGACCTATGAATTGGTTTCAGAAAATCATCAAGAAGTTGCCTCTCTTTCCTCAACAAAACTGTTCTGACTTTTTCATAGTTTGGGCCCTTGTAACCTTGAGGAGCTTTATTAATCGCTCTCACCAAATCCTGCCAATATCGCAATCAAACCACATTAAAGGGGATGCCACAAGCAAAGATGGCCCTTGCCACACTTGAGTCAATTTTTTCTCTCTCTTGACTATCAAGCATTTTCACCAATCCGTTGTCATAAATTGGAGTTGATGGCTTTGATAACTCTACTTCTACTTCTAGTGCCCTCCTCTTTCTTGCTTCTTAACAATCCCTGGCTCAATGCTATCAGACATGTGAGGATTGGTAGTGCCCATGCCGATTTTGCTTCTTTGATCTTCAACCTTTGAGCATCATCGCTCTCTTTCTTGAATTTAGCCCTCACCTCTACATTTTTGGTATTTGCACACACATCAATACCCTTCATGCAAAATGTGAGCCTTCACTCTTGTGTAAGAGCACTTTAAGGTCTTTTCATTTTTGCATAAATTGCACTTCCATTTCCATGTACTACCGGAACCCATCTGCTTCACTTTGGTAACATACTTCCATAGAGGATAATATTCTTGCTGCTTGCTTGCTTGAGTGGATTTAGGGGCACTTGAAACACAACTTTGAGAAGCCATGATTGTTGCAAAATTACAATAATACAAAATGAAAAACTCACCCAATTTAGGGGCACTTGAAACACTACTTTAAGAAGCCATGAATGATGCAAAAATTAGGAAATGAAAACTCACCCAACTTTTTGTTGCCCGCGCTCTTCATCTTGTTGCCCACGCTACAAAACACAAATAAACTCTATGTTGTTGCTATAGGAAGCTCTTCTTGCAAAACAATGTGTGAGAAATGAGTGAATGAAGTGTCCTTTTAAAAAAAATAAGAGGCTCATCGGGTTTCTAGAGAATTTTATTATTCTCATCTTCTAGAGAATTCCATTTGTAAAAGAAATTATTAAATTTAGCTAACAGCCACATAAAAATTAGTTTATTAGTGTGTCTTGGTGTTAGAGCCCACGCCCTCTTTCCACTCCTTGACATTACCGAAAAAGGCCTTAAAAAATGTTCATTTTTCATTTTGGCTGCCAAAACTCAGCCTGTTGCGGTCGAAACTCCACCAAAACATCATCAGTCGTACCGTATGGCCAGCGATGTTTCAAGCCCATTTCGGCATTTCGGGCCATCCCGGGTACTGGTACGCCATTAAATATGGTGTTTCCTGCAGCAATGGTTGGGAGTTTCGCTGCATGATTCTACCCTGATGTACAGTTGAAGGACCTCCCTTGCTTGGAGTATCCAAGCTAGTAATAGCAAATTCGTGAGAGTTTCTGAAGTAGCAACAAAATAAAGGGTACATATGAACCTAGCATTATAAGCTAAGAGGGTAAGCTCAACCCTGAAATTGCTACACCCTAGATGGTCACCGAGCAATAACATCCTCACTCTGTCAAACGTTGATTTGGGATGGAGTAACTAGTGGTAATTGATGCTACAATTTACAATGTCACCTCCTGGAGAAGCCCCTACACTTGGAGGTGAGGGTGTTCTGGTAGCAGAACCAAATTCTAGAAGAATGCCAAAACAAGTCTCCTAAGAGGGAAATAACACCCTAGAAGTAGGTTGATGCAATAGAGGAGAAAATAACCCCAATATAGCACTATAATGTCAAAGAATGAATGATAAGGACATGAAGAGATGATGGCATCCTTATACATGCATATCTATCTATCTATCTATCTATCTGAATGTATGCATCTATGTATCTAGACACAGTTCTAACACCAGGGAAGCCTTAATTGATGTCATTTAATAGCAGTGCCATATTCAACACCTCTTCCAAGGTAATCGAGCACAACTCCTACATGTTGAAAGTGTTTTTCTCACATTTAGCCTTGTGACCAACCTTAACTCAGTGTGTGACTTCTAGTAGTTTTTATATATTACCAAAACTAGTTGAATCAGATTGGAACCAACTGTTGAAAATTGGTTTTGAGAGATTCTAACCTGAACTGGTGATTCAAAAAAGTCTGGATTGGTTCTAGCTAGCTTTGATGGATAGTTCAACTAGTTGAGCCTTGCCAAGCTGTTGGCCCTCTGTCACGAGTTCAATTCTGTAGAGCATAGTTTTAAAAACCAGAACCGGTGCCTGGACCACTCCAACTAATAAACCAGGTTTCAAATCAGGACTGGTCAGGTCTAAATGAACCGGTTTTTAAAAAATACAATAAATAATTAATTTTTAATGAAAAAAACTAATTTTAAGATTTAAAACCATGATTCCAAACCAATAGATACAAATATGCAACGTTTTCTCATATATATACCATGTAAAGGTGAATATATCAAAATGGCACCAAGTGCAATACATATCAGCAAAAAAATATATAATCAATGAGGCCCTAATGGCCTCTAGAGTGCAAAAACAAAGCCTACTTCTCTATTGGTTCAATGACTTGAGTCTCAAACTTCTGAAGATATTTTGCCCTAATGTGCCCTATTACTTCATTTGGTGCTCCACATGGCTTTACATGGCCTCCTATCCCAGCCAAGTGTTGCTTGAACCTATTAATACCCCTTCCTTCAATAGATTTTTGGTAATATTTGCAAATCATTTTGCCATCAATCATATCACAATGAGCCCATGCAGTACCCTTGGCTTTTGGAGGCATGATGACTACTACTTAGCTCAAACTCTCTGTTGTTCCACTACTCCAGGAAAAAATCAACACTCTCCAAAGTCCCAATCAAGCTCACAAAAACTCCAAATGAGATGTGTGACGCAAATGAGGGGGGTGAGCTCCTTTTAAAGGCTTGGAGAGGGTGTTCTTGGAGGGAAACAACCCTTATTTTCCCTCCAAAACACCCTAGAAGCTTCCTACATTCTGTTGCGTTGGTCCTCCGCGGCCTTGGCAACTAACCAGCCAGTTTAGGACAGAATCGGCTGATTCTATCCTAAACCCGCCAGTTAGCACTGGTTTTTGTGGTTTCCAGGGGAAGTGAGGGGTTGAACCCGGCTTTTTTGCCAATTTGACCCAGTCGGCTAATGAACCGGCTGGTTTTTAAAACACTGTTGCAGAGTAGCATTGTATAGAACAGTGATAATCACGCTGAGAGTTTAACTGTGACTCAAGCTTACCACAACAAGTTGTTGTCAGTTAGCACCGCTTTCACAAATTATAGATAGTTGGACCAGTTACCAATCCCATGCATGAATTTCACACCGTGTTGATAGTGCTATGATCCTAGCACTTCCATTCAACTGTTGTGTGGAGCGATTGAGAAAACATATGTGTGGGAACTAATCCAGACTATCAATTAGTCAATTAGGCAACCACTGGAGAGTGCATATAGTCTCTCAAGTGCCCAATGGTCTTGGGAAGAGGTAAAATACTACACAGATTCAAAGCAAATTAGTATCTCAACCCAGGGGTATGAAGTAGCCAACATTCCAACCCTTCACAACGCTAGATGGGTCTACCCATAGTTGTAGGGGCTAACACAATACCTTACTATCAAAGAAATAAATCACCCCAACAAATGTCAAGTCAAGAACAGTCTTCAAATTATCACACTGCTCCAGTATCAATGTGAATACTGAAACATTCAATAAAAGATGAAGAGACAAAAAACCAAGGTCATACACTAACTCTTTTGGTCTGCATTTCGCCATCCCCTTCATTGTGCACCTAAGCTATACGTATAGTAGAAAACAAACTATGGAATAGCGAGGTGTGTGATTGAAAGAGAAATTGTGCTAAATTATTACAACAATGAGATTATGACATCCCTTGATCTCAACACTCTCACTGTGATAGTTATAATGTTGGTGAATCTCCAGGAAAAAAAATGTATACCCTATTGCACAAATTTTGTCAAGGTTTCAAGGAAGCGGAAGTGCCCAATTTTTTCAACATGATCAGATCACATATCAGCAGTGCATGTGTCATGGTCATCCCATTCTGCAAGTTATATATTGTAAATGATCTTAGTAAAACCTTGAGTCTATGTAACAACCTAGGTAACCCTATAATTTGATAATGAATTCCATCCTAGGAGGTTTTTTAACCTCACTGATTACCTATGTTTTTCGACACGGCTAATCAAAAGAGTTTTTTTCCTCCAGCGTAAACCCCCAAAGCTAGAGTGAAATTTATTATCGGATTATTAGGTGAGTCCTAGTGTTTTAGTTGAGTCTGATGTAAAATTGGTTTGGGAATAATTTAAGCTAATTGGCTTAATTATTTTATTACAAATCACTTGGTTTGCTAGATCATATTGAGTCGCAGAAGGGTTATGTATCTTGAGGGTCTAAGAAAAATGTATATTCCCTCTTTGAGTCTTGTAAATGAAAAATCATATGTACTAAAGGGTTGGGAAAATAATTAAATCCCCTCGTGTAAATTAATTAATTTTTCTGGCAAAATTAAATTAAATCCTAAGCCAGAAAATTAATTAATTAGAGTCAAGTTAAATTATCTTAGGAATATAATTCTCCAAATGGAAAAATTCGTGGGTCTTAAAAGAGTCCATTTTTAAAGGTCCTCCACCAAGAGAATATTGTATTTTTCAAGAAAATTCGGACTTTTGGACATTGGTGGTTAAGTCAAAGTCAATTTTTTGAGGAAATTAGCTCAAAATAATTAATTTTGAACTAATTGAAAAAGAATTAAATGATAAATTCGAAAATTCCTCAAAAAAAAAAAATCAAAGACCAAAATTAAAAGATCTTGAAGTGTTTATCAACGGCCAAGATTTTTTTGACAAGGATCAAAGAAACTAGCCATTATTTTTCCATTTGGAGGATTCATCTATAAATTAGAAAGTCAATTGAGTCTCTAGCCATCTTGATCTCTGGCTAGAATAACTGCTGAAACATTTTGTAAACTATTGTCCCACTGGGAACTATCTTTTCTACTATAATAAAAGACTTTGGGGTGCAACTCGAGGTGTTCTTGTCATTGATCTATGGTATGTATTGACTACGTGCTTCCTGTGTGGTGCTTTATATTGTTATTTTGAGATAATACATAGTGTGTGCAGGTACTCAATCCTTGGTCTCCAAGTTCACAGACTGTGAGCAAGGGTTACTTTGCTTGAATCTCTAGTTTTTATATGGTGGATTGAATCTTCGCGTGGGCTATAGTGAGCATTAATTTTTCTAAAGCGTTTTAGCCATTAATTCAAGAAAAAATATCGTAAAAATTATTTCCTCAAAATCCATTTGAAAACCCATGTATATTTTGTAAATAATTTTGTAATTTTAAATTTGTAAATTATCTTTCTAATTTGGGTTGGGGTTTTAGTTTTATTTTTGTATATATTGGGGTTTGGGTGTTTCTATTTTTATTTTTGCAGGTTAGATCGAGAAACCAAGTAGGAGAAGAGCTAGATCTAAGCCCTTGAGGGTAAGATCTAGTCTCTTGGAAATTTTTTGCAAGTTTCCCACAAAAAAAAATTGGAAAATCAAAGGAGCTAAAGCATAAATGTTTTGAGCAAAGGTTTCAACCTTCTTGGGATTTCTAGGCCCAGATTTTCCTTCCCAGGCCTCAGTGTCAGCCTTCCTCCCTTCAACATCTTAGTTTAGGGCCTTGTTTGGGCCTTGTTGAGGGGTTTTGAGGCCTCGGCCTCCTCTCTCTCCTCCTCCTCGGCCCTCCGTCCTCCACTCCCTCTCCTCGGCCTTTCATCCTCCTCGGCCTCCCCTCTCGTCCCTCCTCCGTCGTCTCTCAGCCCTCCTCCCTCATCACTCTTCTCCTGTCTCCCTAGGTTGCATCCCTCTAAGGGCTTGCGGCTCCCTTTCCTTGGCTTTTAGGCCATAGGCCTTAGGCCTTGCCCTAGGCCTCCATACCCTCTTTTTCTCAAAAGTTAGCCTCATTAGGCATAGCGTTTTCCATTTGAAGTTGTATTCTTCATCCTTGTGCCCTGATCTATCATCCTAGCCCATTTATCTGTAAATTTGTCTCCCTTAGCCTTGTTCTCCAATTCTTGGCTTTTTTGCCCCAAAATTAACCTAAAACCCTAAAATGAATTTTTAAAGCTAAATACTTGGCGGTTTTGTAGGTTTAAGGTCTCAAAATTCTTATTTTTCAAGCAACAAAGTGATTCCCAAAGTTTCAACGATTTTCAACGGTGGGATCTTCAAGGCCTTGGCCTAATGTTTGACCTCTAAACCCTTGTTTTCTACAGTTTTATTACAGCAAGCAAATTACTAATAATTGGACCCTAAAATCACAAACTAAATGGTTAAAGTCATTTAAAATTGCAAAATCTTCATTTACACAAATTTTGGCTTCTTGGGTATTTGAGTTTTGGCCTAGATCTAACATTTAAGCTTGCTGGATTTTTCTACATAATTGAAATTTTCTGTAGATCTGAAATTTTTGAATCAAATATTACTAAAGGCCAAAAACTAAAATTTTCAATTTCCGAAAATTAAAAAAAAAAAAACAAAAAAAAAACTATTTTTGGAAATATTGGGCATCGTCTTAAGCTTGACTAGTTTGTTGATATGTGGTTAACTCACTGTTGTAATAAACATATCAGTTCTGGAACTTGTTGAGTCAAACTCTCTAAAAGCCCTAAAATTGAAATTTTCAAGTTCTAGTGCATTTTTGCTATTTTTTTGGCATACTGGCCACCTATTTTTTGGCAATTTTATCTTGTTGATCTGTCTTTACTTACTGCTGCAAATCAATAAATAAAATCTCAAATTTTATTAAATACATCATCTTAAAGTGATCTAAACAAGTTGAATTACATTTGTTGGTCATTAGAATTTCGGTGTTTTATGTGTTGGGCAAGTTTCATCATTTGAAGTAGTTTATGCACTGTTGTTATAACATTGATAAGATCTAAATTTTCTGAAGTAGTATTGCTGATATAAACTGTTATAAATCTGTGATCAGCATCTTGATTGACTATTTTAAGCATTTGGCATCTTGGGTTACTTGGTATCTTGTGGAATATTGTTGAAGTTTACACTTGTATCTTTAAGCATTTTATCTCGTCTAAGATTACAACTCACTATTGTTAAGTACTCTTAAAAAATTCTAATTAAGGACTTAAACAACTTAAGAAAATCTTAACTCAAGATAAATCTCACCCATAATCTATTGCATAATCATATTAGATTTAGATTGCATTAATAATTTACCTCCTAACATAAGCTAGGTTGATAGAGACATAGGACAAACCTTCTTATCTAGCTTGAGGGGCCTCTGCAACTCTTCAGTGGTTAACACGGTGACCTTGTAGTCGTCAGAGCCACAATCTTTGCCGCGCTGAACACATCAGGTAATAGGAGCCTAATAGAAGGTATCGTTAATCAGGCCCTAGCATGCTACCTGTTAGCCTCCTTCCCACAATCTACCTTGGAGCCCAACGTCAAAATAGTTGAGGGAAGGTAACACTTTGACTAGGCATTTAACTAAAATTTACCAAGATCAATGCACCTCACATAGGTTCTAGGATTCGCATATCATAGGTTAGTCAACCATTCAAGCAGCGGGTGTCCATCCAGTCATTTGGTTCCAATCTAATATAATCAATAATCTTGTTTAATTTCAACCAAGTGGCTAGGCCACTCATCCACGTCTCCCAAACAAGTTGGAAACTTTCCTTCATCTCATTCCATAGGGACTACCCCCCATAGCCTGTTGTTGGGAGCTAGCTAGAACGGAGTGGGCAAGGATTAGAGTGATAACCTTCGTCCTGAGCATTGTCGCGGTGCCTGTACAATCCAAGCAACAACATACCCCATTTCCATAACTGCACACTGGGAGTCGGGTTAGTTTAGTAGCCATCTTTGGTTATCAGATTAGATAAGGGGGTGCGTTACAGGCTATTCGCATTGGCCTTCGCAGCAACTCACGATGCCTTTGGGAAATCAATCTTGTGAGTGAATCTACCTCCAACAACTTGATTGACCAACTCGCATTGCCTCTAAGTAGTAGTTCCATCAACTGGCAACTAAAACAAGTATCTAGCAACTCGCACTGGATAAACTGGATACATGCACTAGCTAAATCGACCTCCCTTTTGCAGAATAATTTGGCCTCTTTCCTTCTCTCAGAATGCATGAATCTCCATGGAGAATTTCTCCGAAAATTCTCTCTTCAATCTCTCTGTTGAAACCACATTGTTGGTGTCCTCCACTGTGCCCTTGCTATCACTGCAAATTCACTGTCTTTGAGTGATATCCAAAGCCCCGTCGACTTGCTCTTTATAATCTCTCGTTGACAAATCAACGACCATGATCTAACTCCTATCGATGGCTAAGATCATCTTGACCCCTTCACATTACTTTTCTAGAAGTCACTATGTAGAATTTCCTTGAAACTTTGCAACTGCTTCAATGAATAATTCTGAAAACTAGTTTCTATTCATAAGACGTTGAATTTCCCTACTTATTTGTAGTGGAATAGAACAGAAATAAATCAATCACACAATGTCAAGAACACAATAATCCAACTAGGAAAACCCTCTACTTGTTCGAGAACTTTATTGATAGAAAAAAATGAGCAACATATCTCTTACAATACACCTTGTTTCAATAGAAACCAATCTGGTTTTCTCTACTTGAACTAAGTTGAAACACTCCTTACAAGACCCCTGATCTGCTTCCCTTATTCTTTGCTTACTTCTGAAGCCCTATATCCTAACGCATTCCACCTCAATCTATGTGCATCGTTGCTCCTATTTACTAGGAATTACCTTCAAATTCCTAGCGCAATTCCCAAGGGAAAATAGCCTCTATCACAAGCTTCTCTTGCACACTCTTCCTCTCACAAGCTCACACACAAACCTGTGCTCCCTATTGCCTTATCTCACCAACTCATGCTCACAAATCAATGATCAATTGTGTGCCTTCGTCATCCTTATAAGCTTTTTGAATAGGCTAAATCTGGAAAGTCCTTATTTTAGGAAATCAAACTGTTGGTTGAAGAGTAAACAAAGGGTAACAAGTTGTTGTAACTCATCCTACCTTAATTTAGAAGTTAAAGCACTCTTAGCTCATCCTTTCCCAAATTAACTCGCACTAGAAGACAACTGAGCCTTCCACATCTACACTAGTCAAACTACTTCATGCACACGTCCTAAGTTTTAGGAATTCGCCCTAAGTTTTAGGAATTCGTCCAACTTTTTAGGAATTAGCTCCTAACTTATAGGAATTGATTCCTAACTTATAGGCACTTGTGCATGCTAAGGAAAATTTGCTTCTAGTCTCTTTGACTAAGGCACAAGTCAAAGAAGGACCTTTCTCGCTACTATTTTCAACACTCCCTCTTAGCAAGGAAGGCGCTTCTAGAAGAACCTCATCCACCTGGATCCGTCTCTGACACTAACCATGTTCTCTGTTGCTGCAGCTGCTCCGTCTGAACTAGAAGACCTCCCTGCTTTCTTTTGTGGAACCTAATCTGAAGACTTAGTCCTTTGCACCATGCTCTACAAGTCTATCACCTCAGTCATAAGTGCCATGTACCCCATGTACCTCTGTGACTGCTTCATCTGGCTGAAGGTGGTACTGGGAGATCCAACTCTCTTTTGATTCTCCCTAAACAAATCCTTTGCCCACTTGGCTCGAACTTTCCTTATACTGGGAGTCACCAACTGAGTGGAGGCACACCCTGGATTCTGCACCTCATCATCTTGCTGGTCAGCCCAACTGCCAACTAGCTTACACTCAAAGTAAGACATTGGCTGAGGGTCCATCTTGAGAGAACTATCCTGCTCTCGCTCAACCACCACTTTCTACTCTGAGCTCTCCATGCCTTGCTGCTCAAGGTTGCATCTGTCTCTACCTGCAACTTGTAGAGATTCTTCACCCTCACACCTACCTTCATCTTACATTCAAAAGCTAAGTGTTGGAGGTACGTCTTACCTCTGCTGAAGATGATATCATATCCCTTGTCCTTGAGGGTAGCTACCGAAACAAGATTTTTCCTTAACCCTGGAACATAGAGAACATCTTTGAGATGAAGAGGATTACCTGACTCCCTATGAAAACTGACAATACCAACTCCTCTAGCTGCATATTGACCAGCATCTACTAACTCAATCTAAAACTACATGTCCTTTTCCTTCAGGTGGCTGAAACTCTTCTTGTTCCCAGTAATGTGGAAGGATGCTCCTGAATCGATATACCATATACTATTACCTGTTGAGCTTGCCATGCAATCAATTAATGAGAAATCTTTCTCAAACTGTGCAGAAAATGCATCTACCTCTGTTGATGCAGCTACATGATCCTTATTGGACTCCTTCCACTTAGGACACTTAGTGGCATAATGTCCAAAGTCATGGTAATGAAAGCACTTGATCTTGCTTAGATCCTTCTTCTTGCCCTTCTGACTGGACTCGGCTTCTCCTTGGCCCTTCTTGCCCTTGGCCTTGCCTGCTAGGGCACGGTTCTCCTCGTCCACTGTCGTAACTGATCTACCATCTTTGGTCCCTCTTCGGATCTCTTTCTGAACGCAATCAGTCCAAAACCTTTCCCAATTGGGAAAATTCTCTCTCCCGCTAACAGCATCCTGGAAGCCTTGCCAAGACTTGTGAAATCCAAGTTAGGTAAAAATCACAAGGTCATGATCAGGTACAATCATGCCCACACCACTTAGTTCATCTCGTACCTGAGTGAACCTTGACAAATATGTGACGATGGGCTCATCCTTGCTCATTTGAATTCTCCTCAACTTCTCCTTAAGAGCAAGCTTCCTAGTATCACTGGTACTCTAATATAGTTTTTAGATGGCATCGAACATCTCATATGTTGTCTTCTTCTCATGGATATGAGGTACTATATGATCTTTGACCCCTTCTAAAATAATCCTCCTTGCCCTGGTATCATTATTATTATGCTAGGCCAATTGTTGGGGATCTTGAGGTGGCAATATCGCCTACTTGATGAACTCTCCCACCCCATTATCTTCCAGCACTATCATGATCCTCCGTTTCCATGAAACAGAGTTTGATGCTCCCTCTAAATAGTGATCTACTCTCAATCCTTGGTACGCCATCCTGCTTCTCTAGAGAGCTCTCCAACACCTACCCACTAATAGCGTTGTAATCTTTCACAGGAAGTTGTACTTAGCGCACAAAAGACAACTTCTAACAACCCTCTAATATTGTACTTAAGCTTCCAACCAACTGTTGCTCAAACAAACTATAGAACATCCCTACAAAACATAAAACATACCTCAACTCAGGGTTGCGGGGGAGCACCCACCCCCCTGCCCCGAATCTGCTCCCAATTCATGCTCTGCTCGGGAGCTAGTAGGGAGCTACCTTGAGAGCGCACCCCCTTTAAAACAATTTCACTCCCTATTTTCGAGGGAGCGATTAGGGGAGAGGTCAAGAGTGATCTCTGGGAGCGCTTTTTCAAAAGGGGGAGTGGTCGGAGAGCGATCACTCCCGACCGCTCCCCCTCTTAAAAAAGCGCTCCCGTCAATGCCGAAAAAAGGTCGTGCAGCAGAGAGAGGGAGGCGACGGCCGAAGGACGGAGAGGGAGAGGAAAGGGAGGGAAGGGGAGGGGGAAAGATTAAAAATACCCTCTTCCCTCCCATTATTCACCCACTTTTCTAAGTTGGAGAGAGCAAGAGAGTGTTTGGAGCTTGGAGAGAGCAAAAGAGAGGAGCTTAGAAGAGCTTAAGGAGCTTGCAAGGGAGACTGGAGCTTGGGATTGAAGACCAAAGAGGTAGGATCTACACTCTAATCTAGCATTTTTGTTTTTTTATGTTCATTGCTAAATAAAATCTCTATTTCCCATTACCATTCCTCCATTTTTTTGCAGACTCAAAACTTCAAACATCATGGCTATATGGCTTGGCATTTTCTTCTTGTTGGTTCCTTTTTTTGTTATTATGGTTTTGGAGAGTAGAAGGAGGGTTGATCATGATGAAGAAGTGGGTTATAGTGGATTTGATGAAAACTCTGGAGAGGAGTACCTTGGTGAGGAGGAAGAGAGTGGACATGATGAGGCCCCAAAAACTAAACAAGACCAAACCCCATTGTGGAAATATGTTACTAGGTCTGAAGCAGGGAAAGGGGGTGGAACCACTAAATTTACATGCAACCATTGCAACAAAATGTACACAGGTTCATACACCCGTGCCATAAGGCACCTTTGTGGGGAAAGGCCATGGGATGCAGATAAACCAATAGGAATCAAAGCTTGTGTAAGTGTGTCAGCAACAAAAAGAGCTAAATACATAAGGGAAGAGGAGGAAGCCCAATACAAATCTAAAAAATCAAAGGGTTTCTTTGAACATAGCTCACAATCACATGCGCAAAGAACTCCTTCAGCATCCTCCCATGGCAATCAATATGGAAGCACAGGAACAAACATCACTTTAAGGCGTAGAACCATATCATATTTCCTTGACGAAGGGTGTAGGAATGATGTGGATTAAAAAAATTTCCAGTTTCTCTATGCATGTAGGATACCATTCAATGTTCTTCGCTCACCTTATTGGTATGAAATGGTTTTTGCCATTAATGATGCCCCAAAGGATACAAGAGCCTTGGGTATGACAAGGCTAGAACAGTTGGACTTGATCATGAAAAAGCAAAAATATCACATTCTTTGGGTAAAATGACAAATTCTTAAAATGAGCATAGGGTATCCATTGTATCTAATGGATGGACAAATGTAAAAGGCAAGCCATTGATAAGTGTTCTTACTGTGTCTATTAGTGGTGCCATCTTCCTTTCAACATATGATTACTCAGAGAAGTTCAAGACCTACATCAACATTGCAAAACCATTACTTGAAACAATTGAACGTATTGGGCCATACAATGTCATCCAAGTCATCACTAATAATGTTGCTTATTGTAAGGCAGCGGGAGCAATTATTGAGGATAAATACCCCAACATATTTTGGTTTGGGTGTTTGGTTCACACAATGAACGTTTTGATGCATGATATTATTAAGAACGAAAACCAACAATATAAATGGATTGATGATTTGTACAAGAGAGACAAACAAATGATAAAATTTATTACAAATCATAGCAACACCCATGGGCATTTCCGCAGACACTCAACATTGGAGATGTTGAAGATTGCGAAGACTAGATTTGCTAGCTATTACCTCACCTTCAGGCACCTTTTAAAGGTAAGAGAGTCATTGGCTAGCATGGTATCAAGTCCACATTGGCAGGTATTAAAGGACAGGGCTACAAATGCAGCTGACAAGCAAGGTTTTGAACAGGTGGAGGAGACCGCTCTTGATGGTCTGTTTTGGGCACGTGTGAGGCAAGTATTGCAATTCACCAAGCCCATTTATAGCATGATTCATTTTGCAGATACAAATAAACCAGTGATTGGGGAGGTGTATGACCAGATGGATACCATGTTGGGGCAAATAAAAGATATTGTTTAGGTAGATGACCCCAGCTTGTATACAATGATTCACAAGTGTTTGTGTATACGGGTGAATAAACTTAATGTTCTACTACATGCCTTGGCATATATCCTTATGCCAAAATACTACTCTCCATCTTGGTTGGGCCAACCTGCACCTGGGGGTGGGGTTAGGGCCAAACCCCATACAGATCTAGAGGTACAATAGGGATATATGAGAGCATTAGACAAGCTACTCCTTGCTATGGAGGAGTGTGCTAATCTGTGTTTTGAATTAGGCAGATACTTCAGTTGCACTTGTTTGTTTGGTTCTTTGCATGCAATGGAAGATAAAGACAAATTTGATGCTCTCACATGGTGGGAAGCATCTGGCGGCATGGGACTTTTGCCAAATTGGAAAAGAAGTTCTCTCACAGCTTGTGAATACTTCTTCTACAGAGAGGTGTTGGAGCATCTACAGCTTCATACATAATGTGAGAAGAAATGGACTCAATGAGAACTGGGCAGAAAGCTTGGTTTATGTGCACTACAACTTGAGGTTGTTAAGTCACTATTGTGATCGGGCTTCTGAGGATCCAACATAATTTGGAGGACGGCACTATACATCTTGAGGAATTGGAAGCAGAACTTTTGAGAGATGATGATGAAGCAACAACAACAATGCCACCCCCACCATCCAGTAGCAATGCCAGTGCTCGAGTTCCAACTATTGTTCCTTTGTTGTCGTCACCTCCATCTACATCCTCGCGTGGAGGAAATGTGCCTCTGGCTCTATTCATTCGACTATGCGGGAGGAGACTCCTAGAAGACCACCAATAGTACCACGACCTGCTCAGAAATTAGACATTTCTCGTGGCAGCAAGAGGAAGTTGTAGATAACAGATTTACTTGTCTTTTCTAGTTTCTAGTAGTTTTTATAACTGTAGACTCTTTCATATTTATTATGATATTTTTTGTAAACAATATATGACAATTTAAGTTTGAAGTTTGAAGTTGGCAATTATAACTCATTGGTAATGAATTATGAATATGATGCTTCGTGAAAGTTGAAAGTTGTTTTAGTTCATTTCATTTCATGTTAGATATTATTTGTTGTAATAGTTACACTTAGCTTACAAGTACAACTTTGGTAATCAATGATGATAAATGTTATATATTGAATTTTGAAAGCTTGAAACTTTAAGATCGATGAATCATGAAACTCAATATGTTGTATGTTACTAACTTGTGGACGTGGTTGATGAAGACTATAACTTCTAGATGATTGTTGTTATATGGTTCAATCTATGTTTTTATGCTTTTTATATCTAATTCATCATTCTACATGCTTTTGTTGACATATATGCATCAAAATATAAAAAATATATATTATATAAAAATTTGCACCCCAAATCGCTCCCAAACCGGGAGCTTCTAAAAATGTCACTCTCGCTTCCGCTCCCCGTTTTCGCTCCCGCTCCCAAGTAAACTTGCCTCAACTAGCAGACTTCTTCTGCTCTTCTTAGGTCACAGTTATGGGTTGTTCCTCTGAGATTCCTTGGCCTCTGGTTAATGCACCTAAACACAATGCACCAGTCTCCAACTCAGCCTCTAAACCTCCACAAAAACTGTGTAACCCTCCCTGTACAAGCCTCCTTCATGTGTTGACCTTAAGGAATGTTCCAGCCACCTATTAGGCCTTCCGGCCCTCCAAGGCTGAGACTACAGGGTCTCAGCCCTCCTTCTAAGGCACACACAAAATCTCAGCCTGATACACGGAGAATTATACACAAAAAAAAGGAAGCATAGAACTGCCCTCAAGCTCAGCCACGCACTGCCTTCAAACTCGGCCTATACAAAATCACAAAAAGACAATAAATTCGACTCCTTCTCACTTGATAAGGCTCCTAGAGGTTGTGACTGCTTCAAAATTTCTTTTCTTATGATGCTGGCCTCAACTTGTGTTGGTCTTGATTATGTTCACTGCTCTAATAACATATAGAATTTCCTTGTAATTTTGCATCTACTTCAATGAATAATTTTGAAAACTAGCTTCTATTCATAAGACAGAGAATTTCCCTACTTATTTGCAACATAATAGAACAAAATTAAATCACAATCACACAATGTCAAGGACACAATATTTTCTAGGGAACCCAACTAGGATAACCCTCTGTTTGTTTGAGAACTTTATTGATAGAAAAAAAATGAGCAATAGATATTTGTTTCAATAGAAACCAATCTGGGTTTCTCTACTTGAACTAAGCTGAAACACTCCTTGCAAGAACCCTGATTTTCTTCCCTTATTCTTTGCGCACTTCTAGAGCCCTATTTCCTAGCTCATTCCACCTAAATCTATGCGCATAGGTTGCTCCTATTAACTGGGAATTACCTCCTAATTCCTAGCAATTCCCAAGGGAAAATAACCTCTATCAATTTGTGCACAAGCTTGTCTTGTACACTCTTCCTCTCACAAGATCACAGACACAAACATGTGCTCTCTATTGCCTTGTCTCACTATCTCGTGCACACAAAACAATGATCAATTTTGTGCCTTTGTCCTCCTTATAAGCTTTTCGAATATGCTAAATCTGGCAAATCAGTCTTTTCGGAAATCAAATTGCTGGTTGAAGAGTTAACAAAGTGTATCAAGCTATTGTAACTCATCTTGCCTTAATTTAGAAGTTAAGGCTCTCTTAGCTCGTCCTTTCCCAAATTAACTCACCCTAGAAGACAACAATTGAGCCTTCCACATCTGTACGAGTCGAACTGCTTCATGCACGCATCCTAACTTTTAGGAATTTGCCCTTAATTTTAGGTACTCATCCTAATTTTTAGGAAATAGCTCCTGAGTCCTAACTTATAGGAATTGGTTCTTAACTTATAAGAACTTGATGCATGCTAAGGAAAAATTGCTTCTCATCTCTTTGACTAATTCACAAGTCAAAGAAGGACCTTTCTCACTACTATTTTCAACTCACTAGAGCAAATTGATTTTGTCTCAATTAATCTGATTTAATTAACAACTTTTCCTAAGATTTTAGGAAAATAATTAATAATTAGCTAATTATCTAATTAATACATTTTCCTTAGAAACTTTTCTTGGATCTTGGAGATAGTTATCCTCCTGTGTTCCTAAGCCTCATAGACACCAAGAGAGACTAAAACACGTGTACGAACTACCAAAAACTAACACTATTTATAAGAAGATTAGATCACCTAATTTTATTTTACAAAGCCCCTAAAACAAATATGATCATTAGATGTACTTGGATTACAAGCCAACCCATTAGTTGACAATGAAATAAGCCAAATTTTCCCACACGAGTCGTGGTTTCCTAATTGTTGATGTCATCCATAATAAATGCTCCAAATTCCATGTCCAAGGGCGATAAGGTGTCAAAGAATGTGTATATGCCTGGATTATCCAAGATTTGAGGATTGGCCCTCAAATCCACCTCAATATCTCCTGTGGGGTCCCAAGTTCCAGTTGGGTGCCATAAAGTGGTCTCCATGGGTCTCCATCTATCAAACAAGGCCTCCTCCGTTAGTTTTTGGTAGCATTGGAAGTGTAGCCTTGAAAATTGGTGGAGAGGCTAAGGCACGTGAGTTCTAAAGAACCCAAAAATCATTTGGTGAAATTCCACTCGGATTGTATTTTATTAAAATAATTAATATTTTTAATGGGGTTCCTAAGTCTAAACTTAGGGAAATTAAGATATTAATGGGTATTAATCAAAATATGGGTGAGAATGATCTAGAAGGCGGATCAAGTCATGTTTTAATCTTAGTCGTTTATTAGAGACTTAATCTTGGTCGTTGAAGTCTCAATAAGAAAAGTATAAGGAGGCTTGGGGTTCATTTAAAAATACACAGAGATTGAGGAAATCAATTTTCTGAGGTGAGAAGTTCTCAAGACGAAAATCGATTAGGGAGATCTTGCAATAGAGGGGTAGTGAGATTCAGAAAGAAGGACTTTCCAGAGAATACAAGGCAGAGAGAGGACAGAAAGACGTCCAGAGGAGGACTGACGTTGGCCTACGCAGAGGCAGCGCAATCAATGAGGGGAAGTCGAATTTCTGCAGAGGGAATTTGAAATTCAAGTGCCAGAAGCCAGGGTGTGAGACTGGAGGCAAGAAAGTTGAATTCTCAACCAGCAGAAGATCTAGAGCAAAGAGGCAGCATTATACCCAGGAGGAGTGACGTAGAAGCTGCCCAGGGTGACGCAATTTGATGCAGAGGCCATCAGAAGGTGACACAAAGCCTCCCAGAGTTGAGGATCAATCACTGATTCTCCAGTGACATGGTGAGATTATTTCACCAGTCTTTTGTCCAGTATTTTCTCTATAAAGGATTGCTAGTTGAACCATCCTAGATTTGTATTCAGAATTTTCTCCTGCATACTAATAAACCCTCAGATTTGTTGCACCAATTTTCCCGACCAAGTTTCTCCGGGGACAATTTTGTCCAAAAATCATTGTGTCCTATGTATCTTGTTCTTTGCTCAATTTCCTTTTTCATGAAATCGAATTTAAGTAGTGTAGGTTGCAGAAGTAATTTGCTTCAGTATTCAGAAGAATAACTTGATGAATGTAATTAAAATCAAGTAGGTGAAGTAGATTCAGATTTGCTACAGTAGGGGTTCCTTGAGGATTAGGAATTTTCGCATAGTATCAGAGGATTGATTTTCAAACAGGGAAGAGCAGATCCAACACTGAACAGAGTGGCCAAAAGCTCCACTTGGCAGCAGTTCGAATTCCCTTGAAGGGATTCTGCAGTCCTTGCCGGGAAGCAGAGACTCCGAGGAAATCTCTCTCTGAGAGAGTCGACAGAGGTACGATTTCCAGTTCGTGAGTTTGCAGAAGCAGAGGGAGTGACGTAAAGCCTCAGCACAAGTGCTTGAAGGGTGTAGTTTCTGCCGGGGCAAAAATCTGTCGAAAAAGAACAAAGACACATAGAGGGGGAATTTTCTTCTCAAAGAATTTTTTGCCAGAAAGTTCGAATTTCTCACTTACTAAGCAGTGCTGAGTAGTGACTAGAGGAGTCAGTTCAATAGTTGGGTGAGATGGCATTGCATGGGCTCAAAGATTAGGATAGGTTGGAAGGTGCTTCCAACTATGTCATATGGAAGATCATAATCTTAGTTGTTCTGGAAGAATATGATCTCTAAGCCTACGTCAAAAGTGTTGTAGTTGTTCCTGCTGACAACAATCAAAAGAAGAAGTACAAGGCCGAGCAGGGGAAGGTGAAGAGGCTCATTCTCAATGGAGTTCGAGATCATGTGGTCTCACACTTGCAGGGCAAAGATATAGCCCGAGAGATGTAGGAAGCTTTGTCTTCTCTGTATGAAGGCTCTTCCGAACAACGGAATATGTACCTAGAACAGAAGTTGCAGCGGACATTGATGCAGAAGGGAGAAGAAGTTAACTCCTATCTTCAACGTCTTCAGGACACCAGAGACCATCTTGCTGCAATGGCATCCACTCCTCAGTCAACCGCAATGGTGAGGATAGCCCTGAATGGAGTCTCGGATGAATGACAAGTCTTCGTCCAAAGCATATTGGACAAGAAAAGACTACCTTCATGGGAGGAGATGTGGGCAGCTCTTCAACAAGAAGAATTAAGGAGGTACCTAGTTAAGGTCAACCTCAATGGCAGCAGTGGGAGTGGTATGAAGACCAAGGAGGAGGAGGAGAACGTAGCTCTAACATCGAAGGGACAGCAGAAGTAGAAGTGGAAGAAGGACATTTCGAAGGTGGAATGTTTCAGTTGTGGCGAGATGGGCTTCCTTTGAAGAAGAAAGATAAGGATGAGAAACATGATCCTAAGGCTGCTCCAAAAAAGATTGAAGAAGATGAATTTGCCATGAGTGCCCACGCATCTGCAGGAGGGAAATGGGGTGATATTGAGCTGTAGCCAAGAGGACTACATGTGGGCACAATCCTTGAGGAGTCCACCTCTTGGATCAATTCCTTGCTGCGGGAGCCCAAGATTCAGCAGTAGCGAGATGGACTTAGTGTCAGATGA
The DNA here is from genome assembly GCA_000404065.3 of Pinus taeda. NCBI lineage: Eukaryota > Viridiplantae > Streptophyta > Pinopsida > Pinales > Pinaceae > Pinus > Pinus taeda. Next base: position 323,926 of record APFE030299554.1, read on the forward strand.
TGTTGTGGATTGTTTGGAGTACAGATGTTGTAGCCGGAGTCCAGGGACTAATCAGTGCAGAGCAAGGTTGGCAGCAGTGCAAATGGCACAGTGCAAAAGTCAGCAGCAGGGCAGAAGATCCAAAGGGTCAGAGACTAGAGCAGTCAGATTCCAACATTCATAGTATTATGTTGAACACAGTTAAGTTCAATTAATTTTGGATTTTTTTCAGTTGCTTCTCTCAAAAACTAAGTTGCAGTATGAATGCATTGTTAGCAGTGGCAATGCTAGAAGCATATCAGATGCAGCATTTGAGAGGGAGTTGTAGTATAGATGCAGCGGTGGTAGTGGCAGTGGCATGGGCAGCGATACAGTAGTAGCAACCGCACAGTGTTGGTGGGAGCAACAATGCAGAAAGGAGGTGCTTCAGAGACAGAGCGGCATGCAGGTGGACGTTGTTGCTATAGCACTTTCCTCGCTAAGAGGGAGTGTTAGTTTTTGGTAGCATCAGAAGTGCTATAGCCTTGAAAATTGGTGGAGAGGCTAAGGCACATGAGTTCTAAAGAACCCAAAAACCATTTGGTGAAATTCCACCTGGATTGTATTTTATTAAAATAATTAATATTTTTAATGGGGTTCCTAAGTCTAAACTTAGGGAAATTAAAATATTAATGGGCATTAATCAAAATATGGGTGAGAATGGTCTAGAAGGCGGATCAATTCATGTTTTAATCTTAGCTGTTGATTAGAGACTTAATATCGGCCATTGAAGTCTCAACGGGAAAAGTATAAGGAGGCTTGGGATTCATTTAGAAATACACAGAGAGATTGAGGAAATCGATTTTCTGGGATGAGAAATTCTCAGGAGGAAAATCAATTGGGGAAATCTTGCAGCAAAGGGGCAGTGAGATTTTGGGAGGACTTTCCGAAGAATACAAGGCAGAGAAGGACAGAAAGATGTCCAGAGGAGGGTTGACACTGACCTATGCAATGTTGAGGTAGAGGCAACGCAGTCAGTGAGGGGAAGTCGAATTTAGGCAGAGGGAATTCGAAATTCAGGTGTCAGAAGCTAGGGTGTGAGACTGGAGGCAAGAAAGTCGAATTCTCATCCAACAGAAGATCCAAAGCAGAGAGGCAGCATTATACCTAGGAGGAGTGACACAAAAGCTGCCCAGGGTGATGCAGTTTGACACAGTGGTCATCAGAAGGTGACGCAGAGCCTCTCAGAGCTGAGGATCAATCACTAATTCTCCAGTGACAAAGTGAGATTATTTCACCAGTCTTTTGTCCAGTATTTTCTCTGTAAAGGATTGCTAGTTGAAGCATCCTAGATTTGTATTCAGAATTTTCTCCTGCATAGTAATAAACCCTCAAAGTTGTTGCACCGATTTTCCCGCATTGGATTTTTCTGGGGACTATTTTTTCCAAAAATAACTGTGTCCTATGTATCTTGTTCTTTGTTCAGTTTCCTTGTTTCATGAGATCGAATTTAAGTAGTGTAGACTGCAGAAGTAATTTGCTTCAGTGTTCAGAAGAATAACTTAATGAATGTAATTAAAATGAAGTAGGTGAAGTAGATTCAAATTTGCTACAGTGGGGTTCCTTGAGGATTAGGAATTTTCACACTCCTCTCCAGCATTGGGGCTTCCTTTTGGTACAAAAATCCCTCCCTAGTCTCTCAAAGGAAGACCATCCTCATCTGGGCTTTGAATCCGCTCTTGCCATCAAGTTGTGTCAAGGCCAACCTAGGGCCATATTGGATCCAGTGGTGTCATCATGACGAATCCTCAAAACAGGGTCAAAGTTGACCAACGTCCTGGGTCCTGGATGTACTCTGGGACATGTGTCATCTGTTTTGAGGCTACAGACTCTCAACATTGCACTTGGTTGGGCCAATGTACTTCTCTAGAAGGCTTAGATACCCTATGGAGTGGGTGCCCAAAGTCTAGGTTATTGCACCACCTGACAAGAACAATGTGGATTCTAGTGGAAGCAATCATTCATTAGGGTCTAAGACCAATAATGCATCTAAGTCAACCAAACTTGAGCGTTAAGGGCAATTTAATACTTATATCTCCTTCCAAAATTAGGACCAAGTTCTCGCAAAAGTGTTTTCTCCCTAGATAGGGGGTGGCTACCCTAATAGGTGCTTCCAGCCCCTGATGGGAAGTAGCAGTTCCTTGGTCTACCCTTAAATTGTTAAGTGTTAGTGCACAATAATATTGTAGTGGAGGGGAGAAGACTTCATGGTCAAGTGCCATGGTCAAAGGGACCAACTGATGGGGGTGTCCATATCCTGAGTGTATAAATGTGAGGAGGGAGCATTCATGGATGCATGAGTTACCAGCTCAACCTTGATTTTCCCACCCCTCATGTGTGCATTTTACTTCTTGATTATTCCTTGTATTACCACTTATAGCTCAAGGATTACAGCTTGCTTTGTATGATGTAGCAATTTTATTACCCCATTAATATGAGTCAGTTTATCGCTCATCGGGGTTGGGACATGCAAGGGTTCCTTTTTTATGTAATGGAGCATCAAGTGATTAGGAACTAGGTGATGGCCACATGAGGTAGGTAGAGCTCATGCCAGGCCTTTTCCCACGTGCTAATCTTTATGTCCCAGCCATCTTTTGCATTTTGATTTTTCTTTCTTTGTTTTGTTGTGGTCATGATATACTTTTTCCTTTTCTTTCCGCTACATCGGCCTCCCAAGGCAAAGTTTCCGAGCCCTACTCAAGGTATGTGAACATATGAGTGCCAAATCCCCAAGAACCGATGAAAAATTGTTCCCGAAGAATGGAGATGAGATATAGGGCTTGTAATGTGGCATGGAAGGTGTTAAGTATCATATAAGGAAGATGGAACACACTATCTCAATCATGACTTTACCAATACTGCCCCTCCTATGACCCATAGTGCCTTAAGAGAGGTCCCACTGGACTAGAGTCAAAGATCAACCCCCCTAGTAAGGTGAAAGAACAAAAATATGGTCAAGGTCTGTCAATCTTCCAAATCACCCCATTATCCATACTAAATGCCCAAATCAAACAAGTATAAGCACCCAATTGCAAAATCATCAAAGTACCTTTTAAATAGCAACCCACCTTCATCCAAGTGCTAATGTCGAATGGTGAGAGGCACATGGCTCATGCAAGTGGCAAAGGAAAATGGCATAACATCATCTAATGGTGGTTGGAAAGGGTTGTTGTTTTTCTACCTGACTGGTTGGCTGTCAAATGTAGGAGAAATTTTTCCTCCTATGGGGTAACCCATTTTGGTGGGTAACAGGCTTAAAGTAGTTTGAAATGGTTCGCAGTTTACAAGTAGGTTTATTGTTTGAAAAGTGTTCTTGATTCATTGCATATGAAATATTGGGGCAACATTTCAGATCTGTGGAATCGCAATCAAGACAAGAGAGAAGAAAGATTAAACTAGAAAGATAGAAGAAAATATAAGGTAGGTAAGAGACTATCCTTCATAACAAACTAGCGCACAAAGAAAAATATGCAACAATTAAATTGTGATATACCTTGGATATATTACGTAAAATATAAGAATAATATATGTGTATGTGTATGTGTGAACCCATGGGGCATAGAGCAGTCGATGACAGTGTGTTCTGTTAAGTAACTCTATGGTGAAAAGGTCACCAATTCGAAACCCCATCAGAACAAATCCTACCATAAGTATGTGTTGAGGTGGCCCAAGCCGAGTGAGATCCCTAGGTGATTTTGATGACTTCGATGCCCCTGTGTCACAGCGTCTCAAGCCACAAGTTAATTCCACCGGTTTGTGCATATATATATACAAAGCAACTAAAAACTAAATAACATATTATTAGATATAATATAGAAAGCAAATATATGCAAAACATATGACCCTTCATATGCATGACAATGCAATGTATATTCATACAAAGTCAAGTACTATTGTAAACAATAAACTGATTGATTTGTCAATTATTTATTTGAATATATCTTTGTACATCTTGTGCAAGTATATTGCCATAGCAAAAACGCTCCCCATACAAGTTAATTCCACCGGTTTGTGCATATATATATATATATATACACACACACAAAGCAACTAAAACCTAAATAACATATTATTAGATATAATATAGAAAGCAACTATATGCAAAACATATTACCCTTCATATGCATGACTACGCAATGTATATTCATACAAAGTCAAGCACATATATTATATATATATAATATACAACATAAAAACTAAATAACATAATTTATTAGATATCCATATAGAAAGCAACTATTGACAAAACATTGACCCTCCATGCATGAATATTGCAATGGTATATTCATAACAAAGTAAAGTACTATTGGTAAACAATGAAACAGATTAATTTGATCAATCATTTATTGATATATCTTTGTTAACTTGTGCAAGTTATTATTTCAGTTATGCAGGCCATAGCCGAAAAACGTCCCAATATATATAATATATAAGTATATTAATATATATTACGCAAACTAAAGTAAGCATATTATGTTAGGATATGATCAATATATATATAGTATAAATAAAATAGCATATTATTAAATATAATATTCAAAGTAACTATAAATAGCATATTATTAAATATAATATTCAAAGCAACTAAATAACATATTATTAGATATAATATACAAAGCAACTATATGCAAAACATGACTTTTCATATGCATGACTATGCAATGTATATTCATACAATGTCAAGTGCTATTGTAAACAATCAAATGATTAATTTATCAATCATTTATTTGAATATATCTTTGTACATCTTGTGCAAATATACTTCACAAGAATTACAAGGATCTGATTGCAAGAAAGTTTGAACCACTCTTTGCCTCAAATGCTCTCACAACATCTTCCCTTTGCCATAATCTTAGAAAAAGGTAAATTCTCTCACAGCTTCCCTTCGCCATAATCTTAGAAAAAGGTGAATTCTCTCACATCTTCCCTTTGCCATAATCTCAGAAAAAAGGTGTGTCTGAATTGAATAACCAAGAATACACTTTAAACAAGATATGTCTATAGCATATCACAGGTGACAGCATTAATGTTTTTAACTGATGTCCACGATAACTTAGAAACATAAGAAAAAAAAAAAAAAAACAGAACAAACAATAAGAGCCATCCTGCTTAGTTTGATGAGGTACAAGTGCAGTACCTCTACCTGAGCATTTATGAAAACAAACATGAATATTATTATACTGATTATAAGCTAAGAGGCTAAGGGGCGTATCTAACAACCTGGGTGAGAATATAGGGACACCTGTCCTGCACTTGGATAGTGTCAGCATCCCCAGAACAAGCAGGGGATACACAGTATGTCCCTTGGCATGCTGAATAACTCCATGCAAGCATAGATATTACTATAATGATTATACGCTAAGATGCTAAGGGACATATCTGACATCCTGGGTGAGAATCTAGGGACACTTGTTGTGCACTTGGATAGTGTCAACATCCCAGAACAAGCAGGGGATATAAAATATGTCCCTTGGCAAAAGTCTACTCGAGATTTATGAAAACAAACATGAATATTAGTATAATGACTACACTAAGGGATGTGTCCCATGTCCTGGGTAAGAGTCTATGGACACCTATCCTGCCCTTGGATGTTGTCCGCATCCTCAAAACAACTAGGGAATACACACTACATCCCTTGAAAAAATTTGGGGGATGTCCCCTGCCACTGCAAAATATGGCAGACCTAGTGCAAAGCCTCACTAGGCAACCTAGGTCTTATGGGAACAATGAGATCAGCCACCATTGTCACCTTAGTGATTTATCTCATGTTGTTTAGTGATGGATATTATCCCCACAAGGGAGGCTTCCCTAACAAGGCTCAGAGGGTTTTCACCTAAGGCAAATGAATCTCTAAGGGTCTTGTGAATAACATTACCTAACAAGATCTTCAATAAATAAGGGCTCAAGGGTGTCAATTGGTGACCATGATAAAAGTTGCAACTAATCAAGCACACTTTCCACCAATCCCAATGGACTAGAAGAGGCCTGTTATAAGCTAGGGCTTTTACAATATGCAGATTTACAACATGGAATAGCATATAATAGCCAAGAAATATTCTCCAAGTGAATGATTCAACAAAGGATCAAAGGCTATCAAGAGGTAATCAAGTGATAAGGAAATTTTAAGGTTTTAATGGTTTTCTATGCACAAAAAAGCAATAAATATCTAGACATCAGCCCTACTTTTGGGGTAAAATATGCAAGTAATGCTATATTATGCCTTTTTAATTTATTGAATGCAACTTCTATCAATAGGAGGATGACATATGGATGCAAAATTATATAAAATGCAAATTAAAATGAAACCCTAACCCTAGTTACCAAGAAATTGGGAAAAGAAATAATAAGTTTAAAATGATCACCACTACTAGACTAGTGCCTTTTACTCAATAGGACAATGGAGTCAATTACGGCAACATAAATGATAGAGAGCCTTGGATGAAGAGATTGGAAGATCAACAATCTTCTCTTGGTAACCCTAGTGACTTCTTTATATGGGAGATTTAAGGTCAAAGAATGCATGCACCAAGTTCCTTTGATAGATTCTTAAAAGACAAATTTTGCATAACCATAAAGAATCAAGATTCCAAGAAAGATATTGCACTTTTTAATTTGGAACAATAGAAACCCTCATTTCAGAAAATAGCATGCAAAATGGAAGAAAATGACAATAAGTTTACATTATTCCATAATGAATCACTTCATCAATCCCAAAAAAAGTCTCTCCATGCAAAAATATCCCTCCCAAGACAATTCGCTCCACTAATTATCCACTGTGTCCAAGAGAAAAGAACAAGAGAACTAGTGTGCACTCTTTTTTAGAAAGAAGAAGTGAGTGAAATGAGATGATGATAAAATGAAAGTGACTTCCCTCTATTTATATGAGGAAAACCAAGTCACTTTTCATAAATTTACAATAAAAGCCCTAAAAGTTTGCTTGGAGCGTTTAACTAGGCTTAAAGGTCACAAGCCAACCTTAAGATATCTTTACAAGATGACAAAACATGAATAATATATCATAAATCTCCAACATGTGCAGGGATAAATGCTCTCCAATATGACATCATCCTCCTAAAATGGACATCTCGATCAAGCAAGTGACAAAGTGGGTCCAAGAGTATTCCTCACTCCAACATATATAATCAAAGTGCATGGGTCCATCTCCAAGTTAGATCACCGCTGCCATGATGTCATCATCAAGGAGGCTTAGGTCACAGTTCTAGGGCATGTGTGGATGACGTGGAAACCTCAGGAGCAAGCGTTGGCATCTATGCAAGGTTGCTAGCCCTCCAAAACCACTCAGTGGTATCCATCATCATCTGGGCTCTAGAACAAGCCAACATCATCAAACAGGGTCAAGGCCAACCTAGAAATGTCCTACGTCCATTTGGACACATCATCAATCAAGACAATTCCATGGCTTCTTGGCTCAATGTTTAAAGATTTGGAGGTGGAGCAAGAGGCATACAACCATGTGGAGGCTCCTCAAGGTCCAACGTTCATCTTAGGAGGGTAACATTGGGGCTCTACAAAGCCACATGTGCTCTCAAAACTTGGGGTAGATGTCCTCTAGATGGTGTTGGAGAGGTGCCAAGCCATCCATCAAGGGATCTCTACTATATGTGTAATAAACCACCTAAAACATACCCTCAAGATCAAGTGAGATCAATATCATTAGGGTCAAAAACCATTAAAGTATCATCGTGGACCATATTCAATGTTAGGGGCACAAAAAGTTCACATAAACCTTGCCTTCAAATGTCTTTCTAGCTCAGGATTTGTAAGCAAGTTACCACACCTGTGTTAAGGGTGATTATGCCATTAGCCATATCAGGTGCTTCCAGCCCCCATCAGTGAAGACATTTCACAAGTAGACCCATCAATCCACAAATGCATGTGATAAAGGAGGTGATAGAATGAGAAAGACTTCAAGGAAGATGGCCATAGCCATGGTACTAGCTGAAGGAGTGCTATAAAAAAAAAGTGGAAGCAATTGTGGAGGAATGAGTTACCCCTTTCCTCGCTTGTTTTTTCCACCCCTCTGGTGTGCCTTTTACTTCAATGATTTATTTTTCTTCCTTGCATAGCTTAGAAGTTAGGAGACCCAAGCTTGCTTTATGCTTTTTCAATACCCCTTAAAAATGTAGCAACTTATCGATCATCGAGGATGGGACATTAAAGAATTCCTCTATTTAAATAGGGCATGAAATGCTAAGGAACATGGTGATGCCTAAAGAGAGGAGTAGAGCTCATGCTAGGATTTTTCCCACGTGCTTATTATATCCTAGCCATCTTTTGCATTTTTCATTTTCTTTATGTGTGGCTTGATATGCTTTTAACTTTTTTTCAGTTGCATCAACCTTTTATGGCAAATTTCTGGGTCTTGACTTAGACATGAGGATATAGGGTGCCAGTCCCAATGACAATCAACCCAAAGAACGAATGTGGATAATAATGGATGTAGAAAGTTTTTACTAGGTGGCAACCCTCACAGTTTCAAGTTTTTGTATAAGTTTTCATGCCCACGGTTCCAAAAGAAATGTCCGATATAAAACTGTTAAATACAATTTATTTGAAACATTGGCTGCCTCTACCATTTAGTCTTTTGCACAGCTGATAAAAGAATTAAATGCAAGCACAAACCCATAAAATTTCACACAGTTGAACAAACTTAATTTTTGGTCAACATGACCCTGGAAAAAACCCCACTGTTGGGGAAAACCAGTCTTCTAAGGGGGAGCTTTATTTTGCTTGTTTAGGGAAAAAATTTACAGCAAAATAACAATAAGAGATATACTTATCTCTTCCCTTTTGTAGCTCTTCAGGTGTACTCTTGAGTCTTTACACTGAAACAATGGACTGATAAAACTTCACACAGTCATCTCTCTGTCCAATAAAGATTTCAACCTATGAACTGCTCCTATTGCACAGGGATTTGAGCTACAGAACAGTCACTGGTTTCTCTAACTTTCTGCCTCAGTTACAACTTCCTCATACACAGGAATCTAACCTCTGACTGTCTCCTACAACACAGGAAATAGAACCTCTTGGACAACAGATGGCAACAACTCAGGCTACTTCTACACACCTGAAATGACCCTCTTCAGACTTAAATCTCGGTCTGTATACCTGACAAGACAAGGCCGTAAAGCCCTCAGTCTGAACTCTGCTCCCCAATTTTATGTTGGCCCAATTTTTTTGTTGACAGACTCGAAAATTTTGGGAGTGAGAAAATGGCTGACAGTGGGTCAAAACACAGCCTCCTACATGCTGGAAATGACCCTAAAAGCAGCCCACCTGTAGCAGCTTGTTTCTCTGCCCTTTTCCTAGATATTCAAGCTCTCCTTGTAGACTTAAGGTCGGCCCTGGTAGGAAGGTCAAACTGCTGTAGGTATGGCTCCTAGCCTCCTCCTCCTTTCTCCTGGCTGGCTTGAGCTCCTTTGCTCTTTTCAGTCATTCTCTTCTTTCCTTTAAGTTGCTAGCCTCTCTCTGCAAGCATTCTCTAGCTCCTATCCTTTGGACTCCTTCCAAATCGAGTTCCTCTTGTTTCCCTCTCTCGTTCTCCTCTTTCCTTTGAGAAGAAATCATTAGTATTAGAATGATACATCCTTTTTCCATTTTGTCTCTTTGAAAAAGATAGAAACCCTATCCCTAGGATCCAATGGCTGAGATTTAATCTCAAGCCATTAGAACAATGGCTAGGATCAACTCTCCACTTGACCCCTCATACATGTAGTCCCCTTCTTTTAAAAAGACTTCCTAGTACTTTTAATGTTATTTTGCACCATGTTCACTTTTCCCATAAAGTAACTTATAAAACATACGTCACTTTAATATTATAAAGTGAACTTTAGACTTTACCCATAAAGTCACTTTTCGACATGTGACTTTAATAATTTAAAACATGGTACAACTCCACATAAAAATACTTTAGCCCCTCTTGACACTAATAATCTCATAATGTCACTTAGACAAAAGGTAATTAAAGTGTCTCCCTAGGCTAGAAGGAAAAATGCTTAGGAAACACTTCCTTGGTACCATTTTTCTCAACAATGGAAACATGCAAGGTAGCAGGTATTGATTATCTCAGGCACACTATATCAATTGGTGCCTCCTATTACTGCCCCACCTGAACGAAGGACCTCAGCGGAGGTCACACTAGACTAAGGGCAAAGGTTAACCTCCCAGGTGAAGCATGGGAACAAGGGTACAATCAAGAGCAGTCAATCATCCAACTTAGCCTATGATCCATATTAGTATGCCCCAAAGTTCAAACCATTAAATGAAGCACATGATTACAAATATGGTTCATGTACCTTCCGATAGATGACCTTGTTGAGAAATCAGGAGGCTTGCAAATTAGGTTAGGTTTCTCTTTCATTGATAATTGCTTGTGATAGTTGTTGGCTTCTTATTAATTTTATTATGTTCTTCATCAAACAATTATCAAACGTAAAAACATGAAGATCACAAGAACACAAGATATAGGCTTCAAGCTAGGGCAAAACCCCTTCATGAGGAAAACCCAGAAAATTTATCTTCTTATAGAATCAGATCAAAATGAGATGTCCAAGACCCATAGCCATAAAGACTCCAGCCTTCTAGATGCCAAGTCAAACCCTCCTTTTGCACAGCAAATCCATCAACAGCAAGAGATCAGCAATATGTACAGCATCAGAAATGAACCTTCAGCAAGAGATGTATCAAGGCAAAACTTCCACATATTTGAGATGAAGATGAACCCTTCTTTCCTTATCAATTCCAGACTTCAGCCCTCTTTCTTTCGCGATATTTCAGAACCAATGATGTGAAAACTGTATGTCCAAATGAGCTCAACTCTTCTTCTATTTATACTGTTTAGAGGGGGTTCGAATAGACATGTCTTATGGGGCAAGGCTGACTTGACAAGGAGGCCGACTTGGCATCTAGAGGAAGTTTTGACCCAAATTACAATTTGAAAATATATTTTTCTTTTTCTTTACAATAGGTCCAAATAGGACTTTGACTCTTTGACTCAATAAATCCTAGAAGCATGAAGAACATGCTTATCTAAAATGATAATTTGACTTGAGCATGAAACACATGCTTGAAAAATAAAATTAATTTTTCTTTCTTTTTGCTTTTACATAAAATATATAAATATATAATGACACTTATGAAGACCGAACCTAGTGACAACTTTCAATGGACCCATCTTCTCCAAAGAATGCCAAATGGGAAAGAGCACTAACCAGAGCATAGGTGGAGAGTTTTGATGTAAAGCTACCTGTGGATAATCATAGGGCTGATGGTTGGTTGCCTGGCTGACCAATGAGAAGAAAATTTTTCTCCTAGGAATTACCCACTTTTGGTGGGTAACATTCTCCACTGGCATATACACATTATGTCCCTTCGAAATTTGGGGGATGTCATGCATGAATTGTGATTTTTATAATGTGAAACATTTTCTCAGTTGTAAGGCCACTATTTTTCATTAAAACATATGAGCTTTTCTAATAGATTTTGTTTCTTTGATGGGCAATTTTTCTGTCACAAAATTCTGGCAAGCAAAAACATCCATTAGTCCTAGGAAAGAAAGGCAAGGAACAAACAATCAAGTCACATTTTAAGAGCATAATTACATCTGAAGAAACAAATGGGTTGCCAATCTTTGTAATGTCCTCTATGAATTGAGGATGAATGAAGGACAAAATAGCCTATCGATCCCCATAGGCTACAATCCTCAATAAAGAGGAAAACCCCCAAAATACCCAATGTTTGGGCGAGTTTTGGGGAAGTTGTGCAAAGAAACCCAAAATTGGGGTTTGGAGTAAAATTTACTCAATCAATTAAGAAGACACTCTCTAGGAAATCTATAAATTCAAGAGGGTTGAATTCATTTGGGATCATCAAGTGTGGATCATTTCATTTGTTTCTTGAGCTTTAGCTCTGAGGGTTTAAGACCCCTTTTCTCTTGTCGATTTCAGTGGTGAAAGATTCCACCCTAGTTGAAACCTTCTATCTTTCTTCACTCTGTTCTGGCATAGGAAAACCATCTGGAGAAAGCAGTGAAATTCTTGTTGATCTGGATTCTTTTTTTGGCAGAGGAAGACCTTCAAAGGCAGCGAAGTTTTCCTTGTTTTGTCTCATTCTGGCCACAGGAACCCTCCACCTCAGGCAGCAAGGTCTTTTCTTTGTTCGGTCCTAGTTCTGGCTACAGGAAGTCATTCAATGAAGACAGCGAAATTCGTAAGGGCTCTGTGACAGTTCGTTTTATACTTTAGAGGCTGGAACAGGATCTCGGTGGGCGTTTTCTTCTGGTTTGGAATGAAGTTCATGCATAGAGAAACCCTCACAAAGCACCCTGTAGCTGATTACAGACCCTCGCATGGGCAATCTATAGCAAGAATTGACCTGTTAGAGGATCAGATCACCCTGAAGTTTTTGGAAGTCTCTGTCTTAGGGTTTCTAAGAGGGCCGAGGCCAGATCTTAAGCCCTGATTGTGAACAGTGGGTTGGACACAGGCCATAAACCTTGGCTGTGGATCGAAAACAGGATTTTCAAGGAACAAGAGTCCTCGTTGTGACTTGAAGCAGAGTCGAATCAGCAGTAAAACCCTCACAGAGGATTGAACAGGGTCAAAATTCCATGCTTGGTAAACAGAAGAGAGCCAAAGGTTGTAGTATCTAGCCTAGTAAGTAGTTTTATGTCTAAGTTGGTCTGAATCAAATTTCAAGTGAAGTTCTTCATTTTGATATCTGATTAGGGCCTCTGGTCCTGTAGTTTGAATCATTACACTTTTAGTTGAGGTCCATTCTGGACTGAACTACGTATGGAATTGATTTGGCGATACTCAGTTTATATATTGTTGAATAATATATTGTTTTCACCATACTGCTGTTAGTGAAAACAGATTGAACTATTGATGAACACACTGTTTATTGCATCATCATAATAAAATTTGACTGTTTATTGAATTAAATCACTGTATTAGGAAGAAAGGAACAAAATTGCTACAGGAGATTCTAGGACAAAATTACCCCAGATCACTACAATCTTTTGGTCTGTACATGGCATTGGGCTAACCATAAATTAGTTACTCAGATTCAAAGCAGATACCTGCCAGATACCAAGATGAAATCTTCCTGCTGTCACTGGAATTGTCAGTGAGCATCCCATCATCGATGACTTTACATGAGCTGCAAAGATTGTTTTATTTATTACCATTAGAAAACCATGCCAAACAGATGTTAAAACATCCAGGACAATAGAAATAAAGAGTTGCAAATCAAATTCATTCAACTTACCAGGCATGTCATCATAACCTTCATCTAGATGACGGTAATGGTTTCCCTGAAAAGCAATATTACATTTCATCAACTATACAGTATCATAAATTAAGTATCCCTAAAAATTCAGGCAGCATGGAAAACAAGATCCCATTATAGACATTGGATTTTGGTCCAACATTTCCCATCAATGTACTAGCATGACAAGGATAAGATTGAAACCTTCTTTGTCTTCAAGATAGCATGTTCAGAATTAAAGGTACAGAAAACATAAAAGGAAAATAGGAAAAATAAACAAATCAATTTCAATAGAGATTCAAGACACTTTGGACAGCCACGTATGTTAGACTAGATGAAACTAATTGGTTTATAACAAATTAATCACAGTGCATATTTGCAAGTCTTAAAAGAACCCTTCAGACAAAAAGGAAAATCCAAAAATCTTGCCAGCATTAGTCAGACCTACCCTTTGTAGAAATATTGGCAGGGTTGTATCATGAAGTGCAAAACACTCACCAATAAATTATTGAAATTACAATACTTTATCTACAAATAGAAAGATTATATTGATAGAAAGGGAGGTTTGTCCATATCATAGGTCCCTCTTTCAATGCAGGAGATAGTATTCATACAAGATGTAGGATCTACAAGCAGAAATCATCAATATTGTTGTATTGTGTTCAGGTTTAGAGAGAAAACTGCTCAAATTTTGGAAGAAAGATGCTAAATCTTTTTCAAAGTAAATAGAAACCAATGCGCTCTTTTTCATCTTTACTCTTGCAAACTCTTTCCTTTCATCTTGAAAAACATGCAGTTTCTGTTACAATATAGAACAATGCCGTTACAACAGTGCAATGATTAATTGGCAAGGTAATATTGAAAATTGCTCCCTCTAAAAATATAGAAGAGCAGAGCTAATGTATCTGCATTAGCACCAAATTCCATAGACTCTATAACTTTTCTATGCAAAGTTTATACTGGCTACTATTTCTAGTGCTAAATCACTTTTAATAGTCAACTCTCTACAGAGAAGAACAGCTAGAATTGCCCCATAACTAACCCCTTCCAGCTAAGATGCCCAACCAATATGATTGTATATCACTCTAAAGAGACAAACCCACACAATGTTCATGCAACTCTACAGCCCCATAAACACATGTTCAACCATTTTCCCTTCTTGGCATACTGTGAACATGCCATTGGTTAGCCTTGTGCAAATACCATTGGTTAGCCCTCGCTTATGAAGTCGATATTTAACAGTAAGGCTTGAATTGATTGCTAACCATCCTAAAACTCGGGACTTGAATGAGATTAATGCTTCCTATATAACTTGACAGCTTCTAATCCATCTATGATCTGTATGTTAATCCCCCATCTTTGGTTGACATAGTTTCTATTTGGGAGTTGACTTTTATGCCTTCATATAGTTTTTGGTTTCATATCAAAAGAAGGGGATTTCATAACTTCATCACAATCTGTAGTGCACATGTCCAAAAAGATATGATAGCATGATCCACAAACCACCTTAGATATTCCAATGGTCAAAGAACCAAAATAGATCTAAAACTTAAAGCTATTAAAGTGGGCCAATGCTTTGACTACACAACTATGATTTTGTATTTTTAATTTTTTAGTGCTTTAACAAAAATAAAAACACATCATTCAGATTCTTTAACTACTCCAACATAAAGAAACAGAACTACAATAACAGAGACAAACAATGTAACACAATATGTACCCTGGGAAAACTAATGTGGGAAAACCCAGCTGGAAATGAAAATTTGTGCTGTTTATATTTTGTACAATGTAGTTGACAATACAGATTACAATGTGGTCCAAGCTTGCTGGGAAGCTAAGAGACACCATGGTCTTCCACAGTCCTCTACAGATTGCTTGTCTCTCTACTATGTTCGCAACTTCCCCACACACACTATTCATACTATGAAACAACAATGGCCTATAAAGAAAGTGAGCATGTTTCCCTGCCACAAGCTTTTTGATTTTTAG
The DNA here is from genome assembly GCA_000404065.3 of Pinus taeda. Taxonomy (NCBI): domain Eukaryota; kingdom Viridiplantae; phylum Streptophyta; class Pinopsida; order Pinales; family Pinaceae; genus Pinus; species Pinus taeda. Next base: position 339,220 of record APFE030299554.1, read on the forward strand.
AATTAGGGGTCTATGGTTTCAAGACCCACTTGGAATCTCCATAATGCTTCTAAAAGTCTCTAGGTAACTCTCATATTTTAACTCAACATGTGTCAAAAATGGTGTATTGACATGGCTGCCACTTGGACACGCAGGAAATAATTGGATCGTTACCTTGCTGGGGTATAACTTTTGCATAGGGACTCCATTTGATGAAAACAAACCATGGTAGGAAAACTATTGACCCGTAAAGTCATATAGTAACTATGTAGATATATTTTGGATCATCCCTCCCCATTTGGGAGGATTTTGGTCTCCAAAAGCTTTAGTTTTAAAGACGATGTGGAAACAATTCCTCAACCTTTTCATTGAAAAATACGGCCTTGGTTGGTAGTTGTCCCTTCAACCCCACCTGCCAAAGCTCTTGTTGACCCCTCTTGGTCATTCTAATCTTCTACGAAATGATGTCCTCTAGTAATTATGCCTACGCATCTAGTGCCAAATCTTCCATGGAAGATAAGACTTAGCCCTCTTCGATGGGCCATAGAGTTTCAAGTTCTCTAAAATGTTTAGCACCAAGTAAATGTGCATATAAGGTGGAAGATTGATTTTGTAAGCATGATTACCAATCTTTGCCAATATTTCAAAAGGTTTACGTCTCATGGTCTTGATTTTCTTTCCTAGTCCTTATAACATTTCCTTCTTAAGGTACAACTGAACTCTTTCTCCTACATGGGAGGTCTTTTCAACCCTGTGTTAAACATGGTTGACCTTGTATTTCTCCTAAGATTTCTTCAACTTCTCCTAAACTTGTAGATGTATCTCCCTTCTCTTATCTATAAACCTCTCTACCATTAATGCATCACTTCAGGATGTGGTGAGACTCAAAATGGAATTTTAAGCTTGTTGAAATTCTAATGCAAGGTAGAATTTCTTAAGTTGATGCCATTACTTCATTCATTAGGTCATCAAGCAATTTTATACAAATGTGATGCACAAAAGACAAAGAGACATCAGAGATTATGCTAGAGGCCAGGGCAAAACCCACAAGTCGAAAACGCGTCAATCATTTCCTTGAACTTAACCAGGGTTCCAAGTGCCAAGTCATCCCTCCAAACTTTGCCAAGTTTAGTCCATGATATAGTCCGTCAATCAGCCATGTGTCTGTCCTTAAATACTTTTGAAACTAGCATCATATTGTACTTCTAAA
>APFE030299554.1:340694-402663 GCA_000404065.3 Pinus taeda
ATATAACTCACATTACTAAGATTACATGTCACTGGAACTCGCATCACTGAAATTGTATGTCACCAGAACTCGCATCACAAATTTTACTTGTCACAGGAACTCGAATCACTAAGATTGCATCACAGAGGTTACATGTCACAAGATCTTGCACCAATGAGATTACAATCCTCCTTTCAGCGTGCATTCTTCAGAGATTATGGTGCCTTTGTTAGAAAATCAGAAACGCAAAAAGATTTTCTTATATTGATAATTAATTGTGATATTCTTGTAGACTTATTATCTTCTCTTTATGTTCTTCTTTTATCTTTGTTTCATCAAGCAATCATCAAAGAAAAACATGAAGATCAACTACACCAGATGTAGGCACTCAACCAGGGCTAAAACCCCTCTCTAGGGGAAAATCCAGTCAAACTCTTCCACTAATCAAATTGAGATAGATCAAGACCTTAGAACTGACCAAAAGACCTTCCTCCCCCACCAAATCAATCTTCCAATATGATTCAACAAACTTCAATAGTCTTCTATTCCAACAGCTACAGCCCAGCAACAATCCAGAATTTCAGCCCAGCTACTCTAGAATTTCGGCCCAGCTACAATACTGCAATTTCAGCCCTTCTAGCAACCCAGCAACTTCGCACGTGTGAGACAAGGAGAGAGAAAATTCGACTTCTTTTGCTTGACAAAGGCTTCCTCCTCCTTCGCTAGGGTCTCCTTCCTCTTCCTTGAATTTCGCACCCTTTTTCTACCTCCAACAACTGCAAATCGAACTTGTTGTGGACATGTTCCAAATGAGTCAAGTTGTTATCCTTTTATAATGGATTATGCCTCCCTAATTAGGCAGACTTGTCCAGGTTGAGGCCGACTAGGCCTAAATGCCCTATTTAACATAAAAATAAATTTCTTTCTTGATTGATAGAGCCCAAGAAGGGTATTTTACATTATGACATGGACAAAGACACTTTACATAGAACCTAGAAGCCTACAATGGAGGTTTTGACCTAGTAACCAAGGTTACTTGGGAGCGGTAGTGGGAGCGGGAGCAAGGAGCAACATTTTCAAAAGCTCTCGGTACGGAAGCGAATCGGGAGCAAATTTTTATATAATATATATTTTTATATATTTCGATGCACATATGTTAACAAAAACATGTAGAATGATGAATTAGATATAAAAAGCATAAAAACATAGATTGAACCATATAACATCAATCATCTAGAAGTTATATATTCATCAACCACGTCCACAAGTTAGTAACATAAAACATATCGAGTCTCATGATTCATCAATCTTAAAGTTTCAAGCTTTCAAAATTCAATACATAACATTTATCATCATTGATCGCCAAAATTATATAAAAATTTTAACATGAAATGAAATGTTATAAAATGAAATGAAATGAAACAACTTTCAACTTTCACAAAGCATCACATTCATAATTCATTACCAATTAGTTACAATTGCCAACTTCAAACTTCAAACATAAATTGTCATATATTGTTTACAAAAAATATAATAATAAATATGAAAGAGTCAACGGTTATAAAAACTACTATCACGATTTGTCATTAATATCACCCTCTAAGCATTAATATCCAGAGGTATCTTTGTCATTACCTATGGATCTGTATAGGGGTCTTTGTCATTAATATCACCCTCTAAGCATTAACATTAAGATAGAAAAAACATAACATGTCAAGTCAAGATTTTGTTTGAGTGATGGGTACATTTTTAGTAGGGTCCTGATAAAGGAGTTCGACAACCAATGTCACTAACATCAAGGTACATAGAGGGATTGGTGCTCTTGATTAAATGTGAGTTCCATACCCTAGTACATGACAAAATCTAATGGAAACATTGCAATCCCCTTAATCCTAAAATCCTGAAAAACTGATAAGTCTACTGGATTTTGAATGAGATCTAAAATTCTACTTTCTCCATATGAAATCCAATTAGGTTGGGACCACTCTCAAACATCCTGAGTCATTTCATGGTAATGTTAAAAATTTAAGTAAAATGATGAAAATGAAGATTAAAGAAAATGAAACTTTTACTTTAAGAATTTAACATTAACATGAATCGCATATCAATACTAGGGCCATAGGCTTGATCATTAGGCTGCTCCACTCAAAAATTATTGTTTCTTTGAAAAACAATTGCGTTTGGAATGTTTTTGCAAAAAAGGTTAGTGAGCAAAAAAAAAAAATTAGGGAACGCACTCCTGGGGTCACTCCCGAGTTGCTTCCGAAGGGAGCACGCACTGGGAGCGGGTTCAATGGGGGGGAGTCGCTCCCCCGTAACCCTGCTAGTAACCATTGACCCAAGCATGAAACTCATGCTTTAATAAGTTAATTTCTTTTATAAGAAAATTTCTTTTTCTTTATTTTGACAAATACATTACATCATGACTCAAATACAATTATGAAGACTGACACTAGTTACATTTTTCAACACTCCCTCATAGATAGGGAGGTATTTATAATTACATATCTACAAAGGTACATGGAAGATCTCAAAATGATATACTCTATGAAGAGTTATAGCAAACGCAGTGCTATAGATTAGATACCTGACCAAGGTACTCAAATTAGGTCGAACTAAGGTGTACTAAAGGTTTAGCCACTCCAGGTACCATCAGGCTTTTAAGCTCTAACACCAACCCATGGATCTAGGTGTGTATCCAAGGTCGGAGCTCCATGACCAACGCCACCCTCCCTACTTCGAGATCTAGACATCAACACATAGGTCGGCCAGATGTCCCCCCAAGCATCTTCTTGCCACAAGATGCTTCATCTCTCCTTATCAACTAAATCAAATATATATCCACCACTCCAAGCATGCTTCAATACGTTAAATCTTTTACGAAGAGATCTTGCACAATCACAACCCTAATCAGTGATAAACCTTCAAGTATATATACAAGTAAACACAAACCTTTCGGGCCGTCAATCATTTTGATGCTACTTATATCATCATCAAGTTATCCAAATGTAACTTGTCGGAAGCTTTCGTCTTCTTTCATTTCTTCAATAGCACCAAATACAGCCTCAATACTTCTCAAGTCTTTTGTTTGTAAATCCATTTGTAGTACTTTCATTCATTCTTTGGTTTCATTCTTCCTTCAAGGTATTTACTTATGACTATCATAATATGCCCTCCCTCTTAACTAGGGAGATATACTCTTTCTTCTATCCAAGCTCCCTCTTAACTTAGGGAAATCAATAGCTACCTTCTTTCTCTAACATTAGAGAAACTTCAACCTTTCAAGGCTTTATTTTTTCTCATTGGCATCAAAATCATCTTGATCATCATCATTCTAATATCTTTCTTCATCATGCTCATCATTATTATCATCTTCAACATCTTGAAAATTATGTACCTGCAAAACTTTAATAGCAAGTACAACCAAGTACAAATATACAAAAGCATGAAGCTATATCAAAATCACGTCATTATAATGGAAGCATCAAAACATTCAAGCTTTAGACATCAAATATCTAAACCTAGTTAGATTCATAATCAGCAAGGGTCACATCTTTTTACATACTAGACTTCAACTTCTTGTTAGGGTTTTGTTATAAACCCTAGACTCCATCTTCGAGATATAAAGCCTTGGATATCAGTAAATCATAGTACTATACATCTAAGGTTTCAACAATATGTTTTTAGAATTTACATGTCAGACTCTACTAGGGTTTGTTGCAAACCCTAGATTTTATCATCAAAGCTAAATCATATCCATAATTGAAAACAATATCATCATGCCCTAGAATATTAATCTCTACTCTAGATTTCATCGAGATAGCATACTTGCGTACACATATCTAGGGTTTCATTATCATGCACTAGCATCTCATATCAATATCTATTAGGTAAACCCAAGATACAAACATCAATACATCAAAGTTAGATATACAACAATTTTGACCAGGCTAGAGTTTGGATCATACGGACTAATATACACCTAGGGTTACATTCCTAGGATCTTACTATTACAAGGGTTTTGTTCATAAATCCTAATTCACCAAACTCTAAAAATCTAGGGTTTCATTATATAACCTTGATATTAACAGTGAAGCCTTTAAAGGACTAGGGTTTTACCATAACAATACCAAAACCCTAAACTTCAAAACAATAGGATTTCATCAAATGTTTCATCAACAAACCCCAAGGAGACTAGGGTTTCATTGACAGACCCTTAGCATCAAGAGGCTAGGGTTTTATAGTGAGCCCTAAGGGTTAGGGTTTTACAAAAATAATCAAATAACAAGAGATAGTATAATGAGGGTAGATTCAATCTAATGATTAATCGCCCTACCAAAAATCTATATTATTCAAAACCCTAGACATAAAGATGTCAGTAATGTAAAGCAAATTTCATAACAGAATGATCATATATTTTCTATGAAGAAAACCTTGTAACAAAACTTGTAGTCTAAGACACACCTTGATTTGTTCTTTAACAAACCTTGGAGAATATCAATTCTTGAAGGGATTTCTTTGCAACAAAACTTCTTTCATGAGTCAAGCCTTCCTTTGAAGTTTCCTCCATAACCTTTAGATTTGATGATAAAATCTAGGGTTTGCAACAAACCCTAGTAGAGTCTGACATGTAAATTCTAAAAGCATATTGTTGAAACTTGAAACCTTGGATGTATAGTACTATTATTAGATTGTCTCTCGAAAATGGAGTCTAGGGATTATTACCATGGATCGCATATCAATACCAGGGCCATATGCTTGATCATTAGGCTGCCCCACTAAAAAATTATTGTTTCTTTGAAAAAAAATTGCATTTGGAATCTTTTTGCAAAAAAAAAAATTGTGATTGGAACGTTTTTGCAAAAAAGAATTTGCAAAATAGGCTAGGGAGCGAAAAAAAAATTTAGGAAGCGCACACCCAGGGTCGCTCCAAAGTTGCTCCCGAACGAAGCACGCACCAAGAGAGGGTTTGATTCGCTCCCCCGTAACCCTGCTAGTAACCATTGACCCAAGCATGAAACTCATCCTTTAATAAGTTAGTTTCTTTTATAATAAAATTTCTTTTTCTTTATTTTGACAAATACATTACATCATGACTCAAATACAATTATGAAGACTGACAATAGTTACATTTTTCAACACTCCTTCTTAAATAGGGAGATATTCATAATTACATATATACAGAGGTACATGGAAGATCTCAAAATGATATACTCTATGAAGAGTCATAGCAAACGCAGTGCTATGGATTAGATACCTGACCAAGGTACTTTAATTGGATCAGCCTAAGGTGTACTAAAGCCTTAGCCACTCTAGGTACCATCGAGCTTTTAGGCTCTAACACCAACCCAAGGATCTAGGTGTGTATCCAAGGTCGGAGCTCCATGACCATCACCACCCTCCCTACTTCAAGATCTAGACATCAACACATAGGCCGGCCATATGTCCTCCCAAGCATCTCGTTCCCACAAGATGCTTCATCTCTCCTTATCAACTAAATCAAATATATATCCACCACTCCAAGCATGCTTCAATACGTTAAATCTCTTACGGAGAGATCCTGCACAATCGCAACCCCAATCGGTAATAAACCTTCAAGTATATATACAAGTAAACACAAACATTTCGGGTCCTCAATCATTTTAATGCTATTTCTATCATCATCAAGTTATCCAAATATAACTTGTTAGAAGCATTCTTCTTCTTTCATTTCTTCAGTAACACCAAATACAACGTCAATAGTTCTCAGGTCTTTTGTTTGCAAATCCATTTGTAGTACTTTCATTCATTCTTTGGTTTCATTCTTGCTTCAATGTATTTACTTATGACTGTCATAATATGCCCTCCCTCTTAACTAGGGAGATATACCCTTTCTTCTATCCAATCTCCCTCTTAACTTAGGGAAATCAATAGCTACCTTCTTTTTCTAACATCAGAGAAACTTCAACCTTTAAGGCTTTATTTTTTCTCATTGGCATCAAGGTCATCTTAATCATCATCCATCTTATATCTTTCTTCATCATGCTCATCATTATTATCATCTTCAATTATGAACATCTTGAACATCTTGAAGATTATGTACCTACAAAACTTTAATAGCAAGTACAACCAAATACAAATATACAAAAGCATGAAGCTATATCAAAATCACGTCATTATAATGGAAGCATCAAAACATTCAAGCTTTAGACATCAAATATCTAAACCTAGTTAGATTCATAATCAGCAAGGGTCACATCTTTTTACATACTAGACTTCAACTTCTTGTTAGGGTTTTGTTATAAACCCCTCCATCTTCGAGATATAAAGCCTTGGATATCAGTAAATCATAGTACTATACATCTAAGGTTTCAACAATATGTTTTTAGAATTTACATGTCAGACTCTACTAGGGTTTGTTGCAAACCCTAGATTTTATCATCAAAGCTAAATCATATCCATAATTGAAAACAATATCATCATGCCCTAGAATATTAATCTCTACCCTAGATTTCATCGAGATAGCTTACTTGCGTACACATATCTAGGGTTTCATTATCATGCACTAGCATCTCATATCAATATCTATTAGGTAAACCCAAGATACAAACATCAATACATCAAAGTTAGATATACAACAATTTTGACCAGGCTAGAGTTTGGATCATACAAATGAATATACAACTAGGGTTACATTCCTAGTATCTTACTATTACAAGGTTTTTTTCATAAATACTAATTCACCAAACCTAAAAATCTAGGGTTTTATTATATAACCTTGATATTAACAATGAAGCCTTTAAAGGACTAGGTTTTTACCATAACAATACCAAAACCCTAAACTTCAAAACAATAGGATTGCATCAAATTTTTTGTCAACAAACCCCAAGTAGACTAGGATTTCATTGACATACCCTTAGCATCAAGAGGCTAGGGTTTTATAGTGAACCCTAAGGGTTAGGATTTCACAAAAATAATCAAATAACAAAAGATAGTATAACGAGCATAGATTCAATATAATGATTAATCACCCTAACAAGAATCTTTATTATTCAAAACCCTAGACATAAAGATGTCAGTTATGTAAAGCAAATTTCAAAAGAGAATGATCATACATTTTCTATGAAGAAAACTTTGTAACAAAACTTGTAGTCTAAAACACACCTTGATTTGTTCTTTAACAAACCTTGCAGAATATCAATTCTTGAAGGGATTTCTTTGCAACAAAACTTCTTTCCTGACTCAAGTCTTTCCTTTGAAGTTTCCTCCATAACCTTTAGATTTGATGATAAAATCGAGGGTTTGCAACAAACCCTGGTAGAGTCTGAGATGTAAATTCTAAAAGCATATTGTTGAAACTTGAAACCTTGGATGTATAGTACTATGATTAGATTGTTTCTCGAAAATGGAGTCTGGGGATTACTATGAAAAACCCTAGCAAGATGTTGAAGTCCAGTATATGAAAATGTGACCCTCATTAATTATGAACCTAACTAGGTTTAGGTATTTGATGTCTAAAAGCTTGAATGCTTCCATTGTAATAACATGACTTTGATGTAGTTAACTTCATGCCTCTGTATATTTGTATTTGGTTGTACTTGCTATTAAAGTTTTATAGGTACATAATCTTCAAGACGTTGAAGATGTTCGCATGATGAAAGAAGTTATAAGAATGATGATGATTGTTGAAAATTGACAGCTATGGAATGAATTTCCTTGAATAGAATTTAATTTCTAACCGTTCTAAAGTGACTTTCTAAAAATAGAAAGTCATGTCTATCTTTGCAACAATGCCTTCCAAAAATAGTAAATCAGCTTCCATCAATTCGTAATCATATATACATGATGGAAAATCACTTAACTTGTCCTTAATCAATTTCAATTGTTTAATTTTTAACTTAATCATCAATATTATTATTATTATTACTATTATTCTCTTTATGATATTATTATTAAAAAAAATCAAGTCTCTCAATCATAAAGCTCAATCATGTCATATGTAACTCCCCTCAATTAATGCATATGTTACTCTCTCTCTCTCTCTTAATGGATTCATTCATCTCTCTCTTTAATGTTCTTACACATCTCTTACACTATCTTACACACTTTAATGACTCGTCATAAAAATATTCCTCTTACACCTCTTTAATGCATAAGATACACTTCTCTCCTAAATGCATAAGTTACACTCATTTCCCTTATGGCATAAGTTACACTCATTTCCCTTATGGCATAAGTTACACTCCTATTTCGGCATATGTAACTCCTCCTCAAGGCATACTCCCCCATGAATTTGACCTCCTTGCTCTTCCCATATATTTGTGCCTCTCATCCTCACTTGACACACTTACTTGTGCTTGTGAAAGGAAAATTCGAACTTGAGAAAGAGAGAGTTGGAGAGTCTAGAGGAAGATTGAGAGAGAGAAAAAGAGAGTCTTGAAGAGAAAGAGCAAATCTTGGAGAGTCAAAGTGATTCAGTGTTTGCATCAGCTACTGTTATCAAAGATCTTCTTCAGATTTTGGTGAACTTTTTCATTCTCTCATTGTACTTTGTATCGTTGTTGAACAATTGATTTCTAATAGAAGAAGAATTTGCTTGGGTTTTCCCCTTGTGGGTTTTACCCTGGTCATTGACCTAACTTCTCTGTGTCTCATTGAATTCTTAGTTGTGTTCCATTGTTCATATGGTTTATATGGTTTATGTTCTATCTACAATTACTTAACTTATTTTGCAGCATAAAGAATTTCTGGATTTAAGTGATTGTAACAACATTATACATCAACATTTCAACATGGTATCAGAGCTTTCGTGAAGACAAGCTCCATTTCCAACTCTCTTTTTGCTGCAATATCTCTTGTTGTCAACTCCATTTCCAGCTCTGTTTCTGCTAGAATATCTCTTACTGTCAACTCCATTTCTAGCTCTCTTTCTGCTGGAATATCTCTTGTTGCCTGCTCCATTTGCAACTCTCTTTCTGCTGAAATATAACTTGTTGTCCGCTCCATTTGCAGCTCTCTTTCTGCTGAAATATAGTTTGTTGTTTGCTCCATTTGCAGCTCTCTTTCTACTGAAATATAGCTTGTTGTCCACTCCATTTGCAGCTCCCTTTTTATTGAAATATCTCTCGTTGTTCCTTCTACTCGCTGCTCATTTTCTGCTGAAATTTCTCTTCCCTTTTGCTGCTGAAATATCTCATTTACAACTGAAATATCTCTTGTTGTCCCTTTCTATTTGCTGCTGAAATTTTGAGCAGATCAAGATGTTTTCCTCCTACTTTAAAAATGAAGAGAAGTTAGTTGATGCTTTAAACTTCTTCCCTTGGAAGGCTAGATTGGATATTACTCTTTAGGAACATGATGTTCTAGAGTTATGTTGAAGGAGAGGTAGCAAAACCAGTGAAAAACTCCAACGCTGCTATCAAGGCCAGATACAAGCAAAGAAAGGTCAAAGCTAAAAAGATTATCCTTGACTCTCTTGGAGACCACCTCATCACTTATGTCTCCAATTTGAAGAAAGCCAAAGAAATGTATAACAAGCTAATTGGAATGTATCAAGTGAACAACTTGATTCAAATTCTTGCTCTGAAGAGTCAACTCAAGGATGTTAAGATGAACAAAGGAGAAACCATTCAAGCATACTTCAAGAGGATATCAAAAATCAAAGATCAACTGTCAACTTTTGGTGAAGTTGTTTCCGATAAAGAACTGGTACGGATTATGCTTGGAGGTCTTCCTTCTTCTTGGGAAACTTGTATTACTACCATCAGTAATAATGAAAAGTTTCCTACATTTGATGAGCTCCTGAGAAAGCGCAGTCAAAAAGAAGCCAGAATGATTTCTAGAGGGAGAATTCCCAAGCATGAGGAGGGAGAACCTATTGCCTTTGTTGTACAAGGAAAAAAGAAGAAAGGAAGAAGAGGAATGCACTATTTCATAAATTTTGCTCCCAACAGCTCCTCTCAATGGACCAGAGACTTATCAAAAGTCCAATGCTACAATTGTCGCAAGCATGGCCACTATGCTCGTGACTGTTCAAAAAACAAAAGAGCATCAAAATCCAACTTCAACAATCGCTCCAACAAATCTGATTACAGAAGAAGAAGAGAAGCTCCTTTTACTCACAAAGGAAATTATTGTTCCTCGAGGAACCAAAGGTATTATAATAATGCAGTTAAGACTCAATCAGAGTACTTTCTTGTTTCTGCTCTTTCTAGTTCATCTCCTACAGATTCTTGTGATAGTTGGTTGGTTGATAGTGGTGCTTCAAGGCAATTTACTAGTTACAAAGAAGTACTCTCTAATTGTTGAGGAATCTAGGACATAGCAATTATATGATTTCTCTTCCATTAGTAATTGCTTGTGAGTGCTTTTTACTTCTTTAGATTAGGATCTTCTTTTACTTAGGTTATTAGTGTTCTTTCTTCATCAAACAGCTACCAATGCATAAACCATAAAGAGAGAAGAGACACAAAATATAGGCTATCAGCCAAGGCCAAAACCTCTCTCTTAGAGAGGAAAACCCGAACAAATTCTTCTTTTTATAAAGATTCCAATTGACGAATACCAAGACCAAGACCCTTGACCTACTTGCCACTCCAAGACCAAGACACAAGCTCCCTTGATGAGATCCTTAGTTAACCTTCTGCTTCTTTCCTTTTCTCGGCTCCTCTTCCACTTCGATCTCCTTCTGCTTCAAACCTTCGGCCTCCCTTCTAGACTTGACCTTCTTCTTATCTCAACCTTCCTTCTAGACTTTACCTTCTTCCAACTCTTGTCTCGGCCTCCCTTCTAAACTCGAACTTCTTCCAACTCGTCTGCCTAAGTGGATTGGTTCCTACTACAGCAACAGTCCTCTTTCTTCACATGTGTGTCTCAAAGCAGGCCCTAAAACAGAACCAAATATTACCACAGATCTCGGTCTACCTTTGCTTCACCCCGTTGGTTATTAAGATTGTTTTCTAGACCCTTTTGTTGATCTTCCCACTTCTTGTTCACTTCAGAACTAGACCGAATTATCTTTGAAATTTTGTGCTCTGAACTTAGGTTGAGCTACCTATTTATAGTTGTTTTTCTCTGTAATTAGTCGACATGAAAGAGCTTCAGCCGACAAGTCTCTTTGGAGGAGTTAATTAATTCAATATTGAATTCGACTTGCAGGAGTGGTCTTCTGCTTATCTTGGACGGCTTTTATACTTATTTAATGACTCATACAAATGTATCACATGCCCAAGAGGGTCCTTCTACATGACATTGACTCAATTTGACTTTATGACCAATCCTAAGGACTAAAAATGGGAGTCATACTAGAAATAAAATTCCTTGCTTATGAAACCCATGAGACAAGCATTACAATAATAATTTTATTTTTCTTCTTCTCATCAATTACATAAAATCACAATTACACACGACATTATAAAGACCGAACCTAGTTACTTTTCAACACTCCCTCTTAACTAGGGAGGTATTCATAACGATACTTGGTCATTCTCAATCTGAAGAATTTCTCATAAGAAGAGACGGGTTGGTAACCCATCTGTATAGCATCATATCAACTAGCATTGTCACATAGCAAGGCCTTGACCAACAACTCTATCTCTCCACAAGCTCTGAGCACAATGTTGGCGACACCAATGATGTATAAACACCCTCATCATTGTCTCTCTTGGAACATAACCCACTCGGGTTCTCAGGGTGTATTCCACCAGGAATATTCTTATCTTGGATTCCCAATCCTCAAAGAATATCGGTCCTCAATGACTACTCTTATCTTGAATGCCCTAATACATCCTCAAAAACCATCAGATGCCAGATGCTTACCCAATCCTCCATTTTGTCTTTCTAAGTGAAGACAAGAATGATGTGTCTACCTCTCCCTCTTAATTAGCGAGGACATATCTATTCCAATAAAGGAATGTTCTCATTCCTACAGAAGGAATGTACCTAAGCTCCCTCTTGGCTTAGAAATTTCCAAGTTTCTTCCAAGTAAGAAATGTGAAAATTCCTAGTCTCAAGGAACCCCTACTGCAACAAATTTGAATCTACTTCACCTACTTGATTTTAATATACATTATCAAGTTATTCTCTGAATACTGAAGCAAATTACTTCTGCAGCCTACACTACTTTAATATTTGATTACATGAAACAGAAAACTGAGCAAAGAACAAGATACATAGGACAGTTATTTTCGGACAAAATAGTCCCTGGAAAAACCCAATGCGGGAAAACTAGTGTAGCAAATCTAAGGGTTTTCTATTATTAAGTAGTAGTTCTGAATACAAATGTTGGTTTCCCTCCCGGCAATCCAGTGACAGAGAAAATACAATGGCAGCAAAACTGAGTGAGTTTTAGCTCACTTCACCCGACAGATTCTAGTTGATCCGGTAGCAAAACTGGCTAACCTCGGCTACGTCTGCGCTGGCCCTGCGTCAACCTTTCAGGCTCTGCACTGGCCCTGTGTTGTCTCTTTTGCCCACTGCATCAGCGTTCCCGGTAGTTCCGGCAGTTTCGGATTTTTGTGTGGAGGGTAGCCTCAGCTTCTACGCTGGCCCTTCTAGCTCTGCGTCAGGCCTGCATGGGCCCAGATTGGCCCAATGTCAATCCTCCTGGCTGTTGCACTGCGTACAGTGGCTTCTCTCTGCCTCTCTATCAGTTTTCCCGAACTATCTCTACCCCTCTACTGCAACTGATCACCTAGTTCAAATTTCTCAACTTCCTAGCTCCAGAAATCGAACTCCAGATCAATGTGTTCTCTTTGTGTGTTTCTAAATGAACCCCAAGCCTCCTTCTTATACTTTTCTCGTTGAGACTTCAACGGCCGAGATTAAGTCTCTAATCAACGGCTAAGATTAAAACTTGACATGATCCGCCTTCTAGATCATTCTCACCCATATTTTGATTAATACCCATTAATACTTTAATTTTCCTAAGTTTAGACTTTGGAACCCCATTAAAAATATTAATTATTTTAATAAAATACAATCCGGATGGAATTTCACCAAACGGTTTCAAGGTTCTTTAGAACTCAGGTGTCTTAGCCTCTCCACCAATTTTCAAGGCTAGAGCACTTTCGATGCTACCAAAAACTAACAATCCCTCTTAGTGAGGAAAGTGCTCTAGCAACAATGTCCAATTGTATGTTGCTCTGTCTCTGAAGCACCTCCTTTTCGCACTGTTGCTGCCACTAACATTGTGCTACTGCTGCAACTGTACTGCTACCCATGACACTGCCACTGCCACTGTTGCATTTGTACTACAACTCCCTCTCAAATGTTGCATCTGCTATGCTACTAGCACTGCCACTGCTAACACTGCATTCGTACTGCAACTCAGTTGCTGAGAGAAGCAACTGGAAACATCCAAAATTCATTGAACTTAATTGTGTTCAACATAATACCATGAATGTTGGAATCTGATTGCTACTAGTCTATGACCCTCTAAATCTTCTGCGCTGCTGGTGACTCTTGCACTGTGCCATCTGCATTACTGCCAACCTTGCTCTGCGTTGATCAGCTCCTGGTCTTGGGCTGCTACATCTGTCTCTCCAAACAATCCACTGCATCATCTAACACTAAGTCCATCTCGCTATTGCTAACTCTTGGGCTCTCGTAGCAAGGATTTGATCCAAGAGGTGGACTCCTCAAGGATCCTGCCCACATGTAGTCCTCCCAACTACAGCTCAATATCGCCCCATTTCCCTCCTGGAGATGCGCGGGCACTCATGGCAAACTCATCTTTGTCAATATTGGTGAAGCAGCCTTAGGATCATGTTTCTCATCCTTATCCTTTTGCTTCAAAGGACACTGGGATGCAAAGTGGCCCATCTCGCCACATCTTAAACATTTCACCTTCGAAATATCCTTCTTCCGCTTTTGCTTTTGTTGTCCCTTTGATGCTAGAGCTGCATTCTCCTCCTCCTCCTTTGTCTTCATGCCACTCCCACTACTGCCATTGAGGTTGACCTTTACCAGATCCCTCCTTAATTCTTCTTGTTGAAGAGTTGCCGACATCTCCTCCCATGAAGGTAGTCTTTCCCTGCCCAATATACTTTGGACGAAGACTTGCCATTCATCTGAGACTCCATTCAGGGTTGTCCTTACCATCGCAGTAGATTGAGGAGTAGACCCTACTGCAACAAGTTGGTCTCTAGTGTCCTGAAGACGTTAAAGATCGGGGTTAATTCCTTCTTCCTTCTACATCAATGTCCACTGCAACTTTTGTTCTAGGTACATCTTTCGTTGTTCGGAAGAGCCTTCATATAGAGAAGACAGAGCTTCCCACATCTCTTGGGTTGTATCCTTGCCCTACAAGTATTAGACCACATGATCTCGAACTCCATCGAGTATGAACCTCTTCACCTTCCCCTGCTCAGCCTTGTACTTCTTCTTCTGATCATTGTCAGCGGGAACAACCACAATAGTCTTGACGTAGGCTTCGAGATCGTATTCTTCTAGAACAGCTAAGATTCTGGTCTTCCATATGACATAGTTGGAAGCTCCTTCCAACCTGTTTAGATCTCTGAGCCCATGCGATGCCATCTCACCCAAACTGTTGAACTGAATCCTCTAGTCGCTGCTCAACACTGCTCAATTGCCCAGTGAGTGAGAAATTCAAACTTTTTGGCAAAAAATTCTCTGAGGAGATAATTCCCCTACTATGTGTCTTCGCTCTTTTCCGATGGATTTCTGCCCCAGCAGGAGCTGTGCCTTTCAAGCACTGCGCTGAGGCTATGCGTCACTTCCTCTGCCTCTGCAAGCTCACAAACCAGAAATTGTACCTCTTTGTCGACTCTCTCAGAGAGAGATTTCCTCAGAATCTCTACTTTCTCGGCAAGGACTATGCAATCCCTTCAAGGTGATTCCAATTTTTGCCAAATGCAGCTATTGGCCTCTCTACTCAGCACTGGATCTACTCATCCTGTTTCAAAATCAATGCTTTGATACCATGTGAAAATTCCTAATCCTCAAGGAACCCCTACTGCAGCAAATCTGAATCTACTTCACCTACTTGATTTTAATAAACATTATAAAGTTATTCTTTGAATACTGAAGCAAATTACTTCTGTAGCCTACACTACTTTAATATTTGATTACATGAAACAGAAAACTGAGCAAAGAACAAGATACATAGGACACAGTTATTTTTGGACAAAATAGTCCCCGGAAATACACACTGCGGGAAAACTAGTGCAGCAGCTCTAAGGGTTTTCTATTATTAAGCAGTGGTTTTGAATGCAAAAGTTGGTTGCCTTCCCACCGATCCAGTGATAGAGAAAATACAATGGCGGAAAAACCGAGTGAGTTTTACCTCACTTCACCTCGCAGATTCCGACTGATTCGGTAGCAAACCTGGCTAACCCCGACTACCTCTGCGTAGTCCCTGCGTTGTCTCTTCTACCCACTGCATCAGCTTTCCCTGTTGTTCCGGCAGTTTCGGCTTTCTGAGTGGAGGGCAAATTCAGCGTCTACACTAGCCCTTCTAGCTTTGCGTCAGGCCTACGTGGGCCCAGATTGGCCCAGCATCAGTCCTCCTGCCTGTTGCGCTGCCTCCAGTAGCTTCTCTCCACCTCTTTGTCAGTATTCCGGAACTATCCATGCCCCTCTGCTACAATTGATCACCTAGTTCGAATTTCTCAACTTCTTAGCCTCAAAAATCGAACTCCAGATCAATCTGTTCTCTATATGTGTTTCTAAATGAACCCCAAGCTTCCTTATACTTTTCTCGTTGAGACTTCAACAGCCGAGATTAAGTCTCTAATCAACGGCTAAGATTAAAACTTGACTTGATCTGCTTTCTAGATCATTCTCACCCATATTTTGATTAATACCCATTAATACTTAATTTTCCTAAGTTTAGACTTAGGAACCCCATTAAAAATATTAATTATTTTAATAAAATACAATACGGGTGGAATTTCACCAAACGGTTTTTGGGTTCTTTACAACTCATGTGCCTTAGCCTCTCCACTAATTTTCAAGGCTAGAGCACTTCCGATGCTACCAAAAACTAACAAGAAACTTGTTTCCAAACTCCCTCTTAATTAGGGACCTACAGTGGCTCCTTAGGTGGAGATAATGGGACAACCAGCTGCTTGAAGAACTCCTCGCAATGTCATGAACTTCTTTTCGTTATTTAGGAGTCTTCATGTTTGGGACTTCTACATAGGGCACTGACCATCCATCACTTTCATCCATGAGCCAGCCATGTCCTCATCGAAAAGTGACCCATCAGTCCATATATGGCCTTCCCTTATGCCATGATGCTTTCTTCATGCCATGTTTACTTGAAAATCTTTCATCCTACTACATGTGCATTGGTGGTGGAGGACATCCATAGATCTTCCCTTGGCAGCCCTGCATAAACCCATCCAGATATTCAAAAATAAAGGAATGAACATTAAAATCAACATTACCTTTGTGATGGTCTTTCATCATGACATCTTCTAGTTTGCATCAACATCCTGCATACATATTGACACATCTCCCAAAGATATACATATTGTCAAGGGTCTCTTTCTTTTTCAGACTCCATCAGAGTCTTCATTTCTTCCATGGAGATATCCTAGTCAAGTTTTCTTCGTCGTTCGGATGTTGATTGCCTTTACCATGGTTGCATATTCTGTGATCTCTTCCTTCCTTCTTCACACATTGCATTCCCAGGAGCTTCCAATCAGAGTTCCGCAATTGCATTTAACCATCTCATACTTCGTATGAGGACATATTATGTTGATTTCATCTAGTGAATGTGTGATCCATGCATTCCTGCATCCCTTTAAGGGAGGAGATCCTTTCTTTTGATCATGCTCTTAAGATAGAGCATTGGTTCATGATACCTGCAACCATATGACATAACTTCCATAATATCAAATGTAAGCACACATACCTCATTTTTCCTTTGGGTCATCCAGACTTCCTGCAGCAGCTTCCTTGATTGAAAGAGCTTCAATCCCTTGATTTGCTTCACTTTTCTGTCATCATATCATCATCCCATGAATTCCACAAGTTTGGAGTTCTTGATGAAACACTTGCTTCTCCTCATGATCAGTGAACCTTTCAATGAAGATTCCATCAGAGAATCTTGAGGATCTAAAGTATCCGCATCAACAAATGTTTCCTTTTGACAGATGTATGATGAACCTTGTACTAGTTGACCTTGCCATTTACGTTTCCAATGAGATTCCCAAGAGCTATATCCTTGACATCCATAGATTCTAACCATCTTTCATGCTTCTCTATGATGATGTCCCAAGCTCTTGCTTTCAATGCTTCTATGATGCCTTGATCCATCCCATCATTTAGTGAATAATGATAGCCATATCATATAATAGAAGACCTAGTAACTTGAGAAGAACATAGGTGAGGAAGACTATCTCAATCAAATAGAGATCTCTTACTTCCTCATTCTTGAATTTCTTCTTTTCAACTTCCTCCACTTCTTCGGTGATATGGGCTTCTTCTCTTCTTCTTTTGTTATTCTCCTTCTTGATCTTAGGACAATCTCTTTCATAGTGTCCATATTCTTGACACCCATAGCATTGGATTTTAGCCATGTTCTTATTCTTCCTCTGAGGACCAAACTTTCCAAATTGTCCTTTTCTTCTTGTTATTGCAGCATAAGCTTGATTTTGCTCACCTGCTTCCACATCAAATTTGGTCTTTAGTCTAGATTCTTCAATCTTGCATAGTGACCATGGATCCTGGAATGGAGTAGCTTCTTTCTTCCCATAAATGCTTGAAGTAAAGTTACCCCACTCCTCTGGTAATGCATTTAATACAATTGTAGTCATTTCACTATCAAACATGACTTATCCCAGATCTTGTAGCTAATCTTGAATCTCAGGTATCCTCATAAAGTATGAGGCTATTCCATCTTCCCTAGACATCTTCAGGTTGTAGTGTTCTTGCCTTAATGAGATGACTTCTCTAGCAGTGCTTACAAAATACAACTCTACCAGTTTGTTATAGATTTCTTTTGAAGTTTCAAGCTTAGATACGTATGGGATGAGGGGATCTTTGATGGATTCAATGACAATCCTTTGAGCCCTAATTTCCCCTTTCATATACTTTGCAAATTCTTGAGCATCTTCTTCTCCTAGTTTGGTGATAGATCCTTTGACATGATCCATGACCTCATTTTCAATGAGATTTAGATCTATCATTTTCTTCCATGCAAGATAGTTTGAAGTCCCGACCAATTTGTTTCTTTCCTTGCAAAAAGACATTTTGACAAATTCAGATAGGATGCTCCTTTCTCCTTATTGCTTCCTTGATGTTTATGATGATGTAGAGAACAGAAAAATTCTCCTTGATGAAGGTAGTTTTCTTCAAGAGTGATCCTTGATCCCACAGAGAGTGAGATCTCTTTGGATCCTTTCATGAAGATCAATGATGACTTCTTGGTGATGTCTTCAATGGTAAGGACCTTGATTCGTAGATCTCTTCAACTTGGCCTTCTTTCTTGATGATGATCCCAAGACTTCTTCATAGACTCCTTTGATCTAGGGTTATAATGCTTCCTTTGTAGATCTTGTCTTAAAGATGATCTTTGTTTTGATGCCTTCCTTGAGATTTGATCCTTGAGTGTCCCTTGATAACCCTTCCTTGACTTTGTCACCTTAGATCTGAAACCATATTGAGAAATCTAGGGCATAGCAATTATGTGATTTCTCTTCTATTAGTAACTGCTTGTGAGTGCTTTTTACTTCTTTAGATTAAAATCTTTTTTACTTAGGTTATTAGTGTTCTTTCTTCATCAAATAGCAACCAATGCAAACCATAAAGAGACAAGAGACATAAAATATAGGCTATCATCCAGAGCCAAAACCTCTCACTATTTGAGAGGAAAACCCGAACAAATTCTTCTTCTTATAGAGATTCCAATTGAAGAATACCAAGACCAAGACCCTTGACCTACTTGCCACTCTAAGACCAAGGCACAAGCTCCCGTGATGAGATCCTTAGTCAACCTTTTGCTTCTTTTGTTTTCTCAGCTCCTCTTCCACTTCGACCTCCTTCTGCTTCAAACCTTCGGCTTCCCTTCTATACCTGACCTTCTTCTTATTTCGACCTTCCTTCTAGACTTTACCTTCTTCCAACTCTTATCTCGGCCTCCCTTCTAGACTCAACCTTCTTCCAACTTATCTAACTAAGTGGACTGGCTCTTACAGCAACAACAGCCCTCCTCTTTCTTTGCACTTGTGTCTCAATACAGGCCCTAAAACAAAACCAAATATTACCACAATTCTCGCTCTCCCCTTGCTTCACTTCGTTGGTTATTAGGACTATTTTCTAGACTCTTTCGCTGATCTTCGCACTTCTTGTTCACTTCAAAATTAGACCGAATTATCTCTGAAATTATGTGCTTTGAACTTAGGTCGCGCTACCTATTTATAGTGGTTTGCCTCTATAATTAGCCGACATGAAAGAGCTTGAGCCGACATGTCTCTTTGGAGGAGTTAATTAATTCAATATTGAATCCGACTTGCAGGAGTGGTCTTGTGCTTGTCTTGGAGGCTTTTATACTTATTTAATGACTCGTACAAATGTGTAACATGCCCAAGAGGGTCCTTCATACATGACATTGACTCAATTTGACTTTATGACCAATCCTCAGGACTCACAATGGGATTCATACTAAAAATAAAATTCCTTGCTAATGAAACCCATGAGACAAGCATTACAATAATAATTTTATTTTTCTTCTTTTCATCAATTACATAAAATCACAATTACACGTCATTATGAAGACCGAACCTAGTTACTTTTCAACACTAATCTGGTTGAGAGAGACAGATTTGAAGATCATTCTTGGAGATAACTCTACATATCCCATAAAGCGATCTGGTTCCGTTTCTTTCCATCTTGGAGATAACTCTACATATCCCATAAAGGGATCTGGTTTTGTTTCTTTCCATTTGAATCAAGGTAAAACTTAGACTCTTCACGAAGTTTTATATGTACCTGGTTTTAAGATGAATCTTGTGTCCATATCAACTTTAGAAGATAAAGAAACGAAATTTGCTTTCATAAATAGTAAAGTTCTCACTTGGCCATTGAGATCCAACATGAGAAATGCCCTCGCCCTGGGATCTAGATGTGAAGTCTATACAAAATCAATGGAAGACTTATCCATGCACTAATCCATGACATCAATCATCAAAGTGAACATTGGCACCGAAGGTTCGCTCACTTGCACTACAAAGCATTACCTCTTGTGAGAAAAATGGTTTCTAGAATGCCGAAAATCAGATCTGATCATGATGGTGTTTGCCAAGGATGCGCAAGCAGAAAGCAAGTGAAAGGACCATTCCCTTTAAGCAAAAGTAGAACCAATCAGGTATTTCATCTTGTACATTGTGATTTATGTGGACCAATGCCTATAACTTCTCTTGGTGGTTACTTGTAATATATTATCTTTGTGGATGATTTTTCTCGCAAAACATGGATTTATTTTCTGAAAAATAAAAGTCAAGTACAAAGCTCTAGTAGAAAAACAATCTAGAAGGCAGATCAAAATTCTCAGATCTAACAATCGAGGAGAGTTCACTTCTAGTGATTTCATTGACTTCTACAAAGAAGCTGGAATCAAAAAAGAGACCATTATACAATATAACCCAGAACAAAATGGTGTGGTCGAGAGAAAGAATAGAACTATCATGGAAGCGGTCAATGCTATGTTGCATGATCAGAAATCGCCAAAGTTTCCATGGGGAGAAGTAGCAAACACAGTTGTCTATGTTCAAAATAAATCTCCTCATTGTGCCCTAAACAACAAGACTCCTGAAGAAGTCCTCACTGGCGAGAAGCCCGAAGTTGGGCACCTAATGATCTTCTGTTGTCCTGTCTACTTTTATGTCCCAAAAGAGAAAAGGAACAAGTTGGAAGCTTCAGGTAAGAAATGTAAGTTTGTTGGTTATTGTGAGAATTCTAAAGCTTACAGAATATGCCTACATGGTCAAAGAAATATAGATTTTAGCAGGGATGTAACATTTGATGAAGATGAAACTCTTGGAAAAGCAAGAGACACTCCTCTTCCTCCTACTAATGTTGATAGTCAAGATGATGTATTTGAAATACAAGAAGATCCTGAAGCTAAAATTGATCTTGTTGATGAACCCATGGATCCTTTGGATCCTCCTCTATATGATCCTCCTTCTAAAAGGAGACCTTTATGGCTTCATGACACTCTTCAATATGTTGATAAACATGTTGCCCCCAGAGGAACTTTCAGAGAAAGCAAGAAGCCTTGTCGGTTCCAAGGATATGTTGTAGCCATAAGCAACATTATTCAAGTTGAACCATGCACTTTTGAAGAAGTTGTAAAGGCCTAAGTGTGGAATGATGCAATGGCTGAAGAATATGAATCCATCATGCATAATGATGTATGGGAAGTGGTTACAAGACCCTAAGATAAATATGTTGTATCTTCTAAATGGTTGTATAAAATTAAACATGGTATTGATGGTAGTATTGAAAAATATAAAGCTAGATGTGTGGCTAGAGATTTCTCTTAGAAACAGGGAATAGACTATCACGAAATTTTTGCACATGTTCCCTGTTACACCACCATCCGATCTATTGTAGCTCTAGCTGCTAGCCAAGGATGGTCTCTTCACCAAATGGATGTGAAGATTGCTTTTTTGCATGGCTTCCTTAAAGAAGAATTATTTGTGAAGCAACCACAAGGCTTTGAAGTACATGATCTAAAAACTCATGTGTGTAGGCTAAAGTAGACCCTCTATGGTTTGAGGCAAGTTCCAAGAGCTTGGTATGCTCACATAGATAGCTTCTTGATGAAGCTTGGTTTTACCAGAAGCAATGCAGATCAAAATATTTACTTTAAGACAATGCAAGGTATGCCTTTGATTTTGGTATTGTATGTTGATGATTTATTTATGAGCGGTAGTGAACCTCTTATTTTCCCGCGTAAGAGGGAGTTAACTTCTGAATTTGAAATGAAAGATCTTGGTTTGATGCACTACTTTTTCGGCTTGGAGGTATGGCAGAAATCTGGTGAGATTTTCCTTTCTCAAGGAAAATATGTCGTCAAACTACTAGAAAGGTTTGGCATGACTGAGTGTAAGTCCATGAATACTCCAATGGAAATGAATTTCAAGAAGCTTTGTGATAAAGTTGTAGGACCTTATTTGGCTAATCCTTCTGAGTATTGTCAATTGATTGGGGCATTGATGTTCTTAGTGAACACTAGATCAGGTATATGCTTTGCAGTCAATACTCTGAGTCATGCACACTGGGTTTCTGCAAAGCATGTGTTGAGGTACCTGCATGGGAAGATGTAAAGCTACATGGATACTCTGATGTTGTTTGAGCCGGTAACTCTACTGACAAAAAGAGCACATCAGGGTGTTGCTTCAGCTTAGCATCTGCCATGATATCTGGGATGAGGAGAAAGCAAAAGTTTGTTGCCCTTAGCACGGTTGAATCAAAATACATTGTTGCTAGCATGGCTAACTGTGAGGCAATATGGCTAAGGAAGCTATTTGGAGAGTTGTTTGAGCAAGTATTGGATACCACAGTGATTTAATGTGACAATAAGAGTGGGATTCAACTTGTTGAAAATCATGTGTTCCATAACAAGTCCAAACACATTGAGATCAAATATCACTATATCCGGGATATGGTGCAAAGAGGAGCAGCGAGACTTCATCATATAGCGACTGATGTCCAGATCGTCGACAATCTTACCAAGCCTTTGCCGAAAGGAAAGTTCTTGGTTTTTAGATAGCAACTTGGACTAACAGATGTAACCCTTCCTAGAGAGGGTGGTCGTGGATGATAACCCTTGGATGTGCGAGATCCTTGTCATGTGTTGACAAGTGGATCCCCTCAAGCAGTGATGAGCCTTGGATGAGCAAGATCCTTGTCATGTGTTGACAAGTGGATCCCCTCAAGCAGTGATGAGCCTTGGATGTGCAAGATCCTTGTCATGTCTTGACAAGTGGATCCCCCCAAGTGTGTGTAGGGTGATGGATGTATCTCCCCTATGATGATTCTTCTTCATTAGATTGTAACATCATTGTTCCAAAGCAGAGATAGCAAAGATCCTTGTATCAGAAAGAAATTCCTCCCTAGCTGAGAGGGAGTGTTAAAAATTTACAGTTATGGGATGAATTTCCTCGAATAGAATTTCATTTTTGGATTTTCTAAAGGGACTTTCTAAAAGTAGAAAGTCATGTTTATCTTTGCAACCATGACTTTCCAAAAAAAGTAAATCACTTTCCATCAATTCATAATCATATATACATGATGGAAAATGACTTATCTTGTCCTTAATCAATTTCAATTGTTTAATTTTTAACTGAATCATCAATATTATTATTATTACTATTATCCTCTTTATGATATTATTATATTATTATTAACAAGAAATTCAAGTCTCTCCATCATGTCATATGTAAATCCCCTTAATTAATGCATATGTTACTCTCGCTCTCTTAATGGATTCATTCCTCTCTCTCTTTAATGCTCTTATGCACCTCTTACACTCTCTTACACACGTTAATGACTCGTCATAAAAAAAAATCCTCTTGTACCTCTTTAATGCATAAGTTACACTTCTCTCCTAAATGCATACGTTACACTCCTCTCCTTTATGGCATCAGTGACACTCCTATTTTGGCATATGTAACTCCTCCTCAAGGCATACTCCCTCATGAATTCAACCTCCTTACTCTTCCTATATATTGGTGCCTCTCATCCTCACTTGACACACTTACTTGTGATTGTGAAAGGAGAATTCAAACTTGAGAGAGATAGAGTTAGAGAAACTAGAGGAAGAATTGTTGGAAAATGTAACTAGGTTTGGTCTTCATTAATGTATTTCAGTCATCATGTAATGTACTTGTCAAAAGAATAAAAAAAAGAATTTTTATTATTGTATCAATGACATGTTAAAGCATGGGTTTCATGCTTGGGTCATCATTATATTAGTCAAGTCCCCAATGTGGACTCCTAGGATTAATATTGAGTCAATAGAGTCATTGTACATTTAAAGAGACCCTTCTTGGTCTTTCGAATCATGTAAAAAGGTTTATTATTAAGTCAAATATGATTTATGTAACCTCCACACCAAGTCAGCCCAAAGGAGATCAAATCGGCCTAAGGGACACCAATTCGACCTCACCTGGAGCCTATAAAGAGAAGGAGATTGAATTCATTTGGAGCGTCTCATCTCAAGCAAGTTCTATATCTCTATGAAGCTCGACAAAGTGTGAAGTGGCTCAAGGAAATCAAAGGAAGTGCGAGTTGGGTCAAGGCTAAGGAGAAGGAAGAAATCGAAGTTTTGGTGCTACTCTCTCTCTCTTTAGTGCCCTAGTTTGGGAGATCGAAGTCTTCCAAGTGTTTTTGTTGCCTGACGTCATAAGTTGTTGCATAGTCGAAGTTGTTGGGGTGGAAGTGTTGTTGCAAAGGGGTCAAAGATCTGGAAGGGCTGACTTGGTGTGGAGGGAAGGTTTGGTCTATGTCTAGGTTGAAAAGTCTCAAAGAAAACTATTTAAGGAAGAGAACTTTTGACTGAGTTTTCCCCTCGAGAGGGGTTTTGCCCTGGCATAGTGCCTACATCTTGTGTTTCTGTTTTTGTGATCTCCATACACACATAATATGGTAATTGCTTGATGAAAGATAAGATAATAAAGAAGTAGAAGAAGCCAACATAACTCGCAAGTAATTATCAAGAAACAGTAATCAAACCCTAATCTACTTGCTTGATTTATCAACATGGTATCAAAGCTAAGGTCAAGAAAGGTTGAAGATCAATTTGTTGGCTCAAAAGGAATGAACATGGATTCTTTCTCTTTGATAAACTATATGAGAATGGGTATCAACAATGCTGGAAGTTGGTTCAAAAAGGTCATCTGCTACTTATTCAACAAGGTCAAAAGTCAAGGGTTCTTGGTTGCTCTTACAGGTTCTCTTAGTGATGACAATGGATGGATGATTGATAGTGGAGCATCAAGGCACGTGACAGGAGAACGTAAACAACTTCATACACTATCAAATGAGCCATCTTCTCATGCAGTGGATTTGGGTGACAAAAAAAGCTATGTTGTTAGAGGCCTGGGATCAACATCGTTGAAACTAGAAAATGGATTGAAGTTGCACGTCAACAACATACTATATGTTCCAGGTTTGAAAAAGAATTTGCTTTCTATTTCTTGTTTAGAAGATAAAGGGGATAGAGTTGCTTTTGTTGATGGAAAAGTATTGGTTTGGGGAAAAGACTCTAGCATTGATAAAGCTAGGGTTATTAGAGTTTGTGAAGGAAGCCTTTATAGGGTTATTACACTACCTCCTCAAGCTTTGGTTCACATGGAGATCAATCCCATTGAGCTATGGCATAGGAGGTATGGTGATCTACATTACAAGGTTATCCCTACTCTTAATCAATTAGTTCATGACATCCCCAATATGAAGTTAGATCACGAAGGTGTGTGCAAGGGATGCTCTTTGGGAAAACATACAAGAAACCCATTTCCAAATAGTGAAACTTGGCCTAAAGAGATATTAGACCTCATTCATTCTGATGCGTGTGGACCCATGTCTAACAAATCACTTGGAGGTCATCTCTACTATGTAAAATTCATTGATGACCATTCTAGAAATACATGGCTATACCTTCTCAAAACAAAAGATGAAGTATTTGAAAAGTTCAAGAAGTTTAGATCTGAAGTAGAAACCCTAACCGAAAGAAAGATAAAGACTCTAAAGGTCCGACAATGGTGGGGAATACACTTCTAAGGAATTGATTGCATATTGTAAGGAAGCAGGAATTAAGAGGGAGCTCATTGTTCCCTATTATCCCGAACAAAATGGAGTGGTTGAAAGGAAGAATAGGTCAATTGAAGAAGGCATTCGAAGAATGCTCCTTGATCAAGACCTACCAAAATTATTATGGGGAGAAGTAGCAATGGCAGACGTGTACATTCAAAATAAAAGTCCTCATAGAAGTCTTAATAATATAACACCCGAAGAAGTATTCACAGGAAAAGAAGCCAAGTGTGGATCACCTCTGAATCTTTGGAAGTCCAACATACATCCATGTTCCAAAGGTCAAGAGAAAGAAGTTGGATTCCACAAGTATCAAGGGAATATTCGTTGGATATAGTCTCTCCTCAAAGGCATATAGAATCTACATTAAGGAAGACATGTCGAAGTAAGTTGAGATGTCATATTCGATGAAAATCAAGCCTACAAGAAATCAAAGGATATTACTATTGATTCTGATGACGAAGAAATTCCAATATTTGAAGAAGAAGAAGATCATCATGAAACCCCTACTACAAATCAAGAAGAAGAAAAAGGATCAAGTGAGCCTATTCAATCTGTGGTCATCCCAACCACAAGGAAAAGACCAAATTGGTTAAAAGCTACATTAGAAGATGTTAAAGGACATGACGCTGCGAAAGGAGCCTTCAGGGAAAGTAAAAGACCACAGACATATTATGGCTATGTTGCATATATGACAAAGTTAATTGAAGTTGAAACATCTATATTCAAGGAAGTTGCTCATCAAGATGTTTGGAAGAAAGCGATGTAGGAAGAATATCAATCCATTATGAAGAATGGGGTTTGGGAAATCGTTCCTAGCCTTAGTGGCAAATCAGATGTCACCTCCAAATGGATCTATAAGATCAAACATGCTATTGATGGAAGTATAGATAAGTACAAAGCTAGATTCGTTGCAAGGGGTTTCTCTCAAAAGGAAGGCATTGATTATGAAGAAACTTTTGCACCCACAACAAGGTACACTACCATTAGATCTTTGGTATCACTGGTTGCTACAATGGGTTGGAATATCCATGAAATGGATGTGAAGACCGCATTTCTAAATGGGATTGTTCCCAATCAAACCAGCAGGGGTTCCTAAGATGGCAATTGCTAGGTTAAAGGCAACAGTGAAGGCTTAGCCCACTGTCACCACAACTAAGTCTCCTTGCTCTTTACAGACTTTCACCGATGGGAGGACCCCGGTAGTGTAGGGATTCACTTGTAAAGTCTATGTCAATGGATAGGTGAGAAGTGACCCTGAAAACCCTTTCCCAAGAATGGAGTGAAGAATGGAGCTTGCTTGCTCTTTAAGCAAGGGACTTGGTCCACCAAGGATAAGGAGTGAGGATTGGAGGGTTGAGGGAGAAAGGATAGGCTTATGAACAAGTTTCTCAATCCCTATAATCCTTGGGAAACTTGGATTCCCAAATGGTCCTTGACAAATAGTCTTTATTGAGAAGTGGGACCACACAGGCCAAGTGGACCCAACCCAGGTTCGGGGATGGAATGTAGCAACCAATGATGTTCCTATCCTGGGCAAGGTGAGGGAAAGGACCAAACAAGAATACTTTCTTCAAAAGGTTGAATTGATCCTATTGAGGTCTAGCCTTGGGGACGCCTAGGCACAATTCAAACCTAGAGCTAGGGCTTGAGATTTCGAGAGATTCAACCGTCAGAATTGCCTCGAATTTCGAGGAGAGGAAGGGGACCCACCAGCGCAATAACCTATAGGAGATTGTTTTTTTTCCTTGGGTTAATTAGTGGGAAATTGAAGCCCTAGGTGACCTAATGGGGCTAGAATTGGGGAAAAAGGAAAAAACTGGTTAAAAGAGGGTTGAAATGATCACCCTTCTTGAGGGATCAGTCCCTAGTTCACTTGGTGATATGCAGTCAAGGATAATGATGAGTAAGAACTTGGTTTCTAGATTAAGGAGGCCCAGAATGTCAACTTCGTCCAATGTTGAGAGAAAGAGAAGAAAAGTGACCTTCAAGCATTTATACTTCAAAGCAAATGATGCAAGCTTCTCGAGATAAATAAATCTCTAGGACATTTAATTCATATAACATTGGCCCATACATTAAATTAGCTAAAACATGCTCAATTCCACATTTCGATAATGCAGCAACTAGTCCTAATTTTAGCAGTATGTAGCAACAAGAATAATAGCATCAAATTTTACTTACAACATTATAGAGTATATCCAACCAGCGTTTCGTTTGCTCAATAAAGCTCCAAGACAAGAGAAATAGCCCAAATCCATACATCAAAATTCATCCATCTCCAAAAATATCCACCAAGGAAAAAGTGTGAAAATTCTCTCTGATTAGAGAGATCCCAAGTCAAGTGGTGATACAAAGGAATGTATCTAACATCAATATATAGCCTCCTAAGGAGTTCGAATTAGCCTATGGGCCCCTAATGATAAAATAATGTGCAAATAATAACCCCTAATGGTGACAAGCCCGCCATACTAGCTCATAATGTAAAAACAAGCCTCAAAAGGGACCAAATAATGATGTATGCATGTCATAGGGCCCTCCAAAGGCTCAATAACATCCTGAAGTGCCATATTGAAGAATATATTCCTCGGAATATGATGGACAAGGGGATGGCCCCTTGTTCTCCAGGTAGTAGACCTGTGGTGCTCTCAGTAGATCTGAGGACACATCAATGACCCCATTGGTCTCCATATGAATTGGTGGAATGAATGCTGCCATGACACCGTACAAGTGCTGGGACATGTGCCAATAATGTGGGGCTCCTGTGGGGGCCTCCTGGACATAGTGTACCAATCATGTCACCATCGTCCCAAAAGTGGATTGCTGGTAGTCTCTAAACATCCATGAAGATCTGTGGAGTGTTGTTTGTTGCTTTGGAGGCCCATGGCTCTCTATGCACACCCTACATGTGCCAATGCAGACCTCTGGGGGTCAGGATCCCATATAGGGAATCCAAACCCAAATGGAAACCACTTGCAATCCTGCATAAGATCCAATGTGTCCCCTAGGGTTCTAGTGCAATCAGTCATTAGAATAATCGAGTAAAGGAGCTTACAACCCATGGATAACAAAGTGACCATTTCATAATGGCATGCCCTTCCGTAGTGGGCTTTGGCATGTGCTAGTGTCTCCAAACTCCAAATGGGTTAGCCAAGTACCTTATTAGGTGGTTTCAACCCTTAGAGGGGATAGTATGTCCAAGGTACACCCTTCCAACGAGGGTGGCAAGAGACAAATAGGTGAGATGGAATAGGGAATGAGAGGGGCAGCTCTAGGCCACATAATGGGGCATAGGGGTAGCTAGATAAGGGGAAGCCCACACCTGGGTATATAATGTATAGGAGGGAGAAATTGTGGTACATGAGGTGACCTGGCCTTGATTTTTCCACCCTTCTTTATATTCTTTTAGCCTTTTATGAATTTTCTTAAATTAACTGCACGAGGCTCAAAGGACAAGAGCATGATGTGTATAACATAGCAGTGATTACCCCTTTTGAGGTAGGGTGGTTCATTGCCCTCTAGGGGTTGCGACAATCATGGGTACCTGAATGATAAAGGAGGCTCATCTAGGGCCTATGGAACCCGGGTGATGGCCATGGATGGGGTGGAGCTCATGTGTCGGTTTTTGCCCACGTGCTAATTATTTTTATCCCGACCATCTTTTGCATTTTGTGGTACAACTTCCTGTTAACCATGGCTAATTATGCTTTTTCTTCTTTTTTTAGTTGCTTCAACCTCCGAGGTATCATTCTAGGCCTAACCCAAGGTGGGGGCAAGGGGATAGAGAGGCTAGCCCTATGTGGACCTAGAATGGAAATGTGGACCCAGGTGGCGGAAATGACGAATGGGGGTATAGTGAGTGGAAAGGGAGTAATATGTGCGGGTAGAGGAGCGGACCACACACCCAAATTCGGGGTTTCCCAAGTAGTACTACCCTAGAACCCATTGGTCAATAAAGGAGATCCCACGAGATTAAGATCCAAGGGTAACAACCAAAAGAGATCAAGAAGACAAGAGTGCAAACTAAGCCCACTCTTTCCGCCAAATGCCACCATCAATCCATACCCAAAAGTATCCATGTTAAGTAAACACGATACTCAATTATCAAATGATAAGACATACCTTTAGATTCGGGAGGCCCATCTTCAAACATACGATCAATACAGGTGGGTGAGGAACCACATGGCTAGCTCAGGTGGCAGAGAAGTGGCACAACGAGCTAGTAGGAGGCATCAAGGGGTTGTTGGCTACCAGCTAAGGCTCATCATGGAGAAAACATTCTCCTGGGAAATCACCCACAAAGTGGTGGGTAACATATGGCTCCAACTAAGACGTGATCTCTCGAAGAAGTGGATGAGGTTGCTCGAACGAGAGGTCACGAGAACTCCAGCAATCTCTCAGTCACCATAGCCCTGTTATCTGCACATGTCAAAGATCAAAGCGACAGGGTAGCATGTTTTTCACAGTATTTGATGATCACCCATGCTTAATGTTAGCCCATAAACCAACAAGAAAAATAAAGCAATTATATTTATTTTTAAATGCAATCTAATCTATCATGAGAAATATCATATGCGGTTAGTTCTAATGCAAAAATGATCATGCAATGCATCATACCCTAACATGCATATGACAAAGTTATTATTAAGTGTAATCATAAAGCCAATGCAACCAACATATCATCAAGTCAATATAAATATGCATGCCTATATGATTACTCATGCAGCAAATCCCAAATCAATGAAGGGCTTCTCCTTGACACTATGAACGGGAAGGGAAAAGGGCTCACAGTTGCTTGAGATTATATGACCAGGGGCGAGGGAATCAGTTGAAGAAGACTCAAGATGATGACTAATAGGAAAAAGGGAGAATGAAATATTGTATTCAACGGGTTGTGCTTTTCCAAATTCATAATCTAAAGGCTTAAGTGATTTGAGCATAGAATCATACTCAAGAGAAGTGGGAGCCCTATCAATGTCCTTAGTACCAAATATTAAGTCTCTTCTAAAAAGAAAATTGATCACTTCTAACTGCTCCACTTTATGCAAAGGAAAATGAAGATTCTCCTTCCCAAGGGTATCAATGGGTATGTCATCATAAATAGCGCCTGAGGGGAAGGGAAGACCAATCTCATCCTCATCTTCTCTATCAATATCATAGATTGGAGCACTATCAAATTGAGGACCAACAATTTCCCA
Organism: Pinus taeda; assembly: GCA_000404065.3. Classification (NCBI taxonomy): domain Eukaryota; kingdom Viridiplantae; phylum Streptophyta; class Pinopsida; order Pinales; family Pinaceae; genus Pinus; species Pinus taeda. Next base: position 371,633 of record APFE030299554.1, read on the forward strand.
TTTCTCCTTTTCAATGTGGAAATAATCTCCAATGTCATTTTCCAGAGAGCCCATGGGATCACCTTCCTCAAGGTTTTCATAAGGCAAGTCATTAGGAGTGATATCCTTGAGAAAGGTAACGTTTGTCTCATCCTTATCTTCCATAGCCTCATCTTCCCCAACATATGTGTTCATAAAATCATGTGGACCTGATGAAGACTCATCTTCTTGCTCATCACCTAGATCATCAAAGCTATCTCAATGCTCGTTAGCAATATCTTCCCTCGAGACCTTATCACATGTAATGGGAGGAGGGTTCTCTTTAGAAATTAAAGGGGAATTTGAGACATGTTCCTCACTTTTACCAAGAACCATGTCAAGAATACTCCTTTCATTGCGTAACTTTTCCTCTTTGGCATCCCTGAGATCCTCCCACTCTTCATGAGGGATGCCACCCCATCTTTGAGGAAAATACTTTCAAATTCGTCATAATCAGTGGTGACCTCATGAGGGAGGGCATTATACCAATCTTTAACCTGACCTTCAAGTGATAAGGCCAATAATCTCATAACTGTGTTTTCATTGGCAATCCTTAGTGGGGCTAAGACCCAAACGAAGTCATCAAGATGTACATTGGCATCTTGGTTGGGACTCCCTTTCAACTTAGGCATCCGACCTTTGAACCATGCTTTGATTTCCGAGTACTAAGGTTTTTATAAGGAGAAGGGGAAAAACCCTGCTCCTCAAGATAGTCCATTTCTTATGATTTTGCAAAAACGAAGTCGCCATGGTGAAGGTGAATGTAGGTGCCTTAACAGATGCTTGCTTCACCCTACAAGCATTAGCATTGAAGTTGAATGAAAAACTAGGGCTTCGTTCTTCCAATGGAGTCGCTAATAATGATATATCAATATGTCGTACGGGAAACAAAATGCACATTTCGATCCCCAGCACCAGCGCCAGAAATTACCACTCAAACCAGTAGGGGACCTAATGGGGTTCCTAAGATGGCAACTGCTAGGTTAAGGGCAACGGTGGAGACTTAGCCCACTGTCACCACAACTAAGTCCCCTTGCTCTTTATGGACTTTTACCAATGGGAGGAGTCTCGGTAGTGTAGGGATTCACTTGTAAAGTATATGTCAATGGATAGGTGAGAAGTGACCCTGAAAACCCTTTCCGAGGGATGGAGTGAAGAATAGAGCTTGCTTGCTCTTTAAGCAAGGGACTTGGTCCACCAAGGATAAGGGGTGAGGATTGGAGGGTTGAGGGAGAAAGGATAGGCTTATGAACAAGTTTTTCAATCCCTGTAATCCTTGGTAAAATTGGATTCCCAAATGGTCATTAACAAATAGCCTTTATTGAGAAGTGGGACCACACGGGGCCAAGTGGACCCAGCCCAGGTTCGGGGATGGAATGTAGTAGCCAATGATGTTCCTGTCCTGGACAAGGTGAGGGGAAAGGACCAAATAAAAATACTTTCTTCAAAAGGTTGAATTGATCCTATTGAGGTATAGCCTTGGGGATGCCTAGGCACAATTCGATCCTAGAGCTAGGGCTTGAGATTCCCGAAGATTCCACCGTTAGAATTGCCTCAAATTTGGAGGAGAGGGAGGGGACCCACCAGTGCAATAGCCTATAGGAGACTGAATTTTTCCTTGGGTCAATTCCCGAGAAATTTTGATGCCCTAGGTGACCTAATGGGGCTAGACTTGGGAAAAAGGGGAAATGGTTAAAAGAGGGTTGAAATGATCACCGTTCTTAAGGGATCAATGCCTAGTTCACTTGGGGACATGCAGTCAAGGATAATGATGAGTAAGAACTTGGTTTCTTGATCAAGGAGGCCCAGAAAGTCAACTTCGTCCAATGTTGAGAGAAAGAAAAGAAAAGTGACCTTCAAGCATTTATACCTCAAAGCAAATGATGCAAGCTTCTCGTGATAAATAAATCTCTAGGACATTTCATTCATATAACATTGGCCCATACATTAAATTAGCTAAAACATGCTCAATTCCACATTTCGATAATGCAGCAACTAGCCCTAATTTTATCAGTATGCAGTGACAAGAATAATAACATCAAAAATTACTTACAATGTTATAGAGTATATCCAACAAGCATTTTGTTTGCTCAATAAAGCTCCAAGACAAGAGAAATAGCCCAAATCCATACATCAAAATTCATCCATCTCCAAAAATATCCACCAAGGAAAAAGTGTGAAAATTCTCTCTAATTAGAGAGATCCCAAGTCAAGTGATGATACAAATGAATGTATCGAACATCAATATATAGCCTCCTAAGGAGTTCGAATTAGCCTATGGGCCCCTAGTGATAAAATAATGTGCAAATAATAACCCCTAATGGTGACAAGCCCACCATACTAGCTCATAATGTAAAAACAAGCCTCACAAGGGGCCAAATAATGATGTATGCATGTCGTAGGGCCCTCCAAAGTTTCAATAAGATCCTGAAGTGCCATATTGAGGAATAAATTCCTCGGATTATGATGGACAAGGGGGTGACCCCTTGTTCTCCAAGTAGTAGACCTGTTGTGCTCTCAGTGGGTCAGAGGGCACATCAATGACCCCATGGGTCTCTATATGAATTGGAGATGTCTGTAGATCCTCTGCAATGGTCCAGGTGGTGGAATGAATGTTGCCACGACATTGTACAAGTGCTAGGACACCTGCCAATAGTCTGGGGTTCCTGTGGAGGCCTGCTAGGCATAGTGTATCATTCATGTCACCGTCGTCCCAAAAGTGGATCGCTAGTAGTCTCTAAACATCCATGAAGATCTGTGGAGTGTTGTCTGTTGTTGTGGAGGCCCATAGCTCTCTATGCACACCCTACATGTGCCAATGCGGACCTCTTAGGGTCAAGATCCCATATAGGGAAGCCAAACCCAAATGGAAACCACCTGCAATCCTGCATAAGATCCAATGCGTCCCCTAGGCTTCCAGTAGAATCAGTCATTAGAATAATTGGGTAAAAGAGCTTACAAACCATGGATAACAAAGTGGGCATTTCATAATGGCATGCCCTTCCATAGTGGGCTTTGGCATGTGCTAATGTCTCCAAGCTCCAAAGGGGTTATCCAAGTACCTTGTTAGGTCGTTTCATCCCTTACAGCGGATAGTATGTCCAACATACACCCTTCCAATGGGGGTGGCAAGTGACAAATAGGTGAGATGGAATAGGGAATGAGAGGGGCAGCCCTGGGCCACATAATGGGGCATAGGGGTAGCTAGATAAGGGGAAGCCCACACATGGGTATATAATCTATAGGAGGGAGCAGTCGTGGTACATGAGGTGCCCCGGCCTTGATTTTTCCACCCTTCTTTATATGCCTTTAGCCTTTTATGAATTTTCTTTAATTAATTGCTCGGGGCTCAAAGGACAAGAGCATGATGTGTATAGTATAGTAGTGATTACCCCTCTTGAGGTAGGACAGTTCATTGCCCTCCAAGGGCTGGCACAATCATGGGTTCCTGATTGACAGAGGAGGCTCATCTAGGGCCTATGGAACCAAGGTGATGGCCATGGATGGGGTAGAGCTCATGTGTCGGCTTTTGCCCATGTGATAATTATTTTTGTTCTAGCCATCTTTTGCATTTTGTGGTACAATTTCCTGTTAACTATAGCCAATTATGCTTTTTCTTCTTTTTTTAGTTGCTTCAACCTCTTGGGCAAGGGGATAGGGAGGCTAGCCCTATGAGAACCCAAAATGAAAATGTGAACCTAGGTGGGAGAAATGATGAATGGGGGTGTAGTGAGTGGAAAGGGAGTAATCTGTGTGGATAGAGAAGTGGGACCATGCACCCAAAGTCGAGGTCTCCCAAGTAGTACCACCCTAGAACCCAATGGTCAATAAAGGAGATCCCGTGAGCTTAAGATCCAAGGGTAGAAACCAAAAGAGATCAAGGAGACAAGAGTACAAACTAAGCCCACTTTTTCCGCCAATTCCCCCCATCAATCCAGACCCAAAAGTATCCATGCTAAGTAAACCCGATACTCAATTATCAAATGATAAGACATACCTTTAGATTCGAGAGGCCCATCTTCAAACATACAATCAATACAGGTGGGTGAGGAACCACATGGCTAGTTTAGGTGGCAGAGAAGTGGCACAACGAGCTAGTAGGAGACATCAAGGGGCTACTGGCTACCAGCTGAGGCTCATCATGGAGAAAAATTTCTCCTGGGGACATCACCCACGAAGTGGTGTGTAACAGGGACCATTGATGAGGAAGTGTATATCGAACAACCCAAAGGCTTTGAAGTTAATAGCAAAGACTCTCATGTTTGTAAACTCAAAAGGCCCTATATGGTTTGAAGCAAACACCAAGGGCATGGTATGCAAGAATTGATGCATATCTCCTTAGAATTGGGTTCGAAAAGAGTTTTGTTGATCCTAATCTCTACATCAAGGTCGTGAATAATGAGCCCGTCATTATTCTACTATATGTGGATGATCTATTCATCACAAGTGTCGAGCAAAGAATTCAAGAATGCAAAAAGATGTTGGCAGTTGAATTTGAGATGAAGGGTCTAGAGCTTATGCACTACTACCTGGGTTTAGAAGTATGGCAAAAACCTGGGAAGATATACTTGGGGCAAGGAAAGTACATCATCAAGTTGTCGTAGAAATTTGGGATGATGGATTCCAAGCCTATGACTACACCTATGATCACCAATCTCAAAAAGTTGAGGGTCTCTAACTCAAGTATCGTCGATCCTACTGCCTATTGTCAGTTAATGGGCTCCCTAATGTATTTGGTAAATACTAGGCCAGATATATGTTTTATAGTAAACATTCTTAGTCAGTTTCAGTTGGAGCCTCTTCATGATCATTAGATAGTTGCCAAACACATATTGAGTTATCTTTGTGGCAATATACATCACTGCCTGAAGTATGATAGTAAGGAAGTCAAGCTAATTGGCTTCACACACTCTGATTGGGGTGGTAATGAGACCGATGGAAGAAGCACAACCAGGGGATTTTTTAGTCTAGGACCTACTATGATCTCATGGATGAGTAGAAAACAAGATCCTGGTGCTTTAAGTAGTGCTGAGGGAGAATATGTGGCTACATGTGAAATAGGAAAGGAGGTTGTTTGGTTAAGAAAGCTTCTAACAGATTTGTTCGAAAAGTCTATAGGTCCTACTATAATTAATTGTGATAATCAAAGTTGTACTAAAATGTCTGGAGATCCATGTTTCATGCTAGAATGAAGCATATCAACAATAAGTTCCACTTTATTAGGAACTTGGAGCAAGATGGGATCATGAAGTTGGAGTATGTCTCGAAAGATGAACAAGTAGCAAACATACTAACAAAGTCTCTTCCTAATAAGAAGTTTGAATATCTAAGAAACATGCTTGGTTTAGTAGATATTGATGATTGTATTGATGATAAGAGATTGGAAGAGATTTGTTGAGGCTTTGAGAGTGAAGCATTGCATGGGAGGACATATGGTCGGCACTTTGTGTTGATGTCTAAGTCCCAAAGTAGGGAGGGTAGTGTTGGTCATAGAGCTCTAACCTCGGATATGCACCTAGGTCCCTGGGTTGGTGGTTAGCAAGTAAGCCTGGTGGTACCTAGAGAGGCTAAAAACTTGAGTCCACCTTAGTCCCACTTAGATAGATTTGCCCTGGTCAAGAATCTAGTCCGTGGCATTGTAGTGCCTAAACTGTTGAGAGACCAATGGATAGATTGCCTTGGTCAGGAATCTAGTCCATGGCATTGCGGTGCCTAAACTCTCATTGTTCATATAGTTTGAGATCTTCCATTATATTTGTATATTATGAATACCTCCCTAGTTAAGAGGGAGTGTTGGAAAATGTAACTAGGTTCAGTCTTCATTAATGTATTTCAGTCATCATGTAATGTATTTGTCAAAAGAATAAAAAAAAATTGTTGTATCAATGACTTATTAAAGCATGGATTTCATGCTTGGGTCATCATTATATTAGTCAAAGTCCCCATTGTGGACTCCTAGGATTAATATTGAGTCAATAGAGTTAATGTACATTTAAAGAGACCCTTCTCGGGCTTTCAAATCATGTAAAAAGGTTCATTATTGAGTCAAATATGATTTATGTAACCTCCACACCAAGTCAGCCCAAAGGAGATTAAGTCGGCCTAAGTGACACCAATTCGACCTCACTTGGAACCTATAAATAGAAGGAGATTGAATTCATTTGGAGCATCTCATCTCAAGCAAGTTCGATATCTCTAGTGAAGCTCGAAAAAGTGTGAAGTGGGTCAAGGAAATCAAAGGAAGTGTGAGTTGGGTCAAGGCTAAGGAGAAGGCAGAAATCGAAGTTTTAGTGCTACTCTCTCTCTTTAGTGCCCTAGTTTGGGAGATCGAAGTCTTCCAAGTGTTTTTGTTTCCTGATGTCATAAGTTGTTGCATAGTCAAAGTTGTTGGGGTGGAAGTGTTGTTGCAAAGGGGTCGAAGATCTGGAAGGGTTGACTTGGTGTGGAGGGAAGGTTTGTTCTATATCTAGGATGAAGAGTCTCAAAGAAAACTATTTAAGGAAGATAATTTTTCACTGGGCTTTCCCCTCGAGAGGGGTTTTTCCCTGGCATAGTGCCTACATCTTGTGTCTTGTGTTTTTGTGATCTTCATACACACATAATATGGTAATTGTTTGATCAAAAATAAGATAATAAAGAAGTAAAAGAAGTCAACATACCTCACAAGTAATTATCAAGACAGAGGAATCAAACCCTAATCTACATGCATTGATTTATCAACAAAAATGTGAGAGAGAGAAAGAGAATCTTGAAGAGCAAGCGCAGATCTTGGAGAGCCAGAGTAATTCAGTGTTTGCATCAGCTACTGCTATCAAAGATCTTCTTTAGATTTGGGTGAATTTCTTCATTCTCTCATTGTACTTTGTATCTCTGCTGAACAATTGATTTCTAATAGAAGAAGAATCTATTTGGGTTTTCCCCTTGTATGTTTTTCCCTGGTCAAAGAGCTAACTTTTGTGTGTCTCATTGAGTTATTGGTTGTCTTCCGTTGTGTATATGGTTTATATGGTTTACATTCTATCTACAATTACTTAACTTATTTTGCAGCATAAAGAAGTTCTGGATTTAAGTGATTATAACAGCATAGAACGTCAAAATTTCAACAATGATCAAGATGACCTTGACGACATGAGAAAGAATGATGTCTGATAAAGTTGAGAGGGAGCTTGGATAGAAGAAAGGATATATCTCCCCAATTAAGAGGGGGAGTGTGTTATGATGTTTATAGTAAATACCTTGAAGAAAGAAAGAATGAAAATGCTACAAATGAATGTTCGTGATTCGTGAAGTTACAAACAAAGGACTTGAGAAGTATTGAGGTTGTATTTGGTGCTACTAAAGAAATGAAAGAAGGAAGCTTTTGACAAGTTGTATTTGGATGACTTAATGATGATATAAGTAGCATCAAAATGATAAAGGACCCTGAAGGTTTGTGTTTACTTATATATATATATGTGTGTGTGTGTGTGTGTGTGTGTGTGTGTGTGTGTGTGAAGGTTTACTACTAATCCATAAAAGGTTGAACATTTGAAGCATGCTTGGATTGGTCGATATATCTCATTTAGTTGATTAGGAGAGATGAAGCATGTCATGGAAAGATGCTTGGGAGGACATCTGGTCGACCTCTGTGTTGATGTCTAGATCCTGAAGTAGGGAGGGTGGTATTGGTCATGGAGCTTCGACCTTGGATACGCACCTAGATCCCTAGGTTGGTGATATAGCTTAAAAGCCTGATGGTACCTAGAGTGGCTAAAGCTTGATTTCACCTTTGTTCCACCCGATTAGAGTACCCTGGTTAGGTATCTAATCTGTAGCACTCATTACCTACATAAAGCATATCATTTTGAGATTTTCCATGTACCTCTGTATATATGTAATTATGAATACCTCCCTAGTTAAGAGAGTGTTGAAGAATGTAACTAGTGTCAGTTTTCATAATTGTATTTGAGTCATGATATAATGTATTTGTCAAAAGAAATAAAAAGAAACTTTATTATTAAAGAAATTGACTTATTAAATGATGGGTTTCATGTTTGGGTATATTGTTCATAGGTCAAAGCCTCCATTGTAGGCTTCTAGGGTTTATGAAAAGAAATTTATTTTTATGTAAATTAGGTCATCTAAGCCTCCTCTACCAAGTCAGCCTCAAAAAAGATCAAGTCGGCCTCAACAAAGGAATTCGACCTCACAAACTCACTATATATTGGAGCTACTCGACCTCATTTGGAGTACTCACTCAACAAGTTCAAATTACAGTAGCTGGAAGCAGAAAAAGTGTGAAATTCAAGGAGGAAGAAGGAAAGGGCTAGCGAAGGAGAAGAAGGTTGTTATCTAGCTAAGCAAGTCGAAATTTTCTCTATCTTGTCTCACACGTTCAAAGGGACTAAAGTTGCAGGAGGGCCGAACTTGCAGTCTTAAAGTTGGGCATAAATTCTGATGCAAGAGGGTCAAAAATTTGTCCTTGATGCAGTATTGGTGCATTCGAACTTTGAAGGTTGGAAGAACAGTTTGAGGGCTGACTTGGTGGAGGAAGAAGGTCTTTTAGTCTAGGGTCCTGGTCTATCTCTGCTTGAAATTGCTAGTGGAAGAGTTTGACTGGGTTTTCCCCTATAGAGTGGTTTTAGCCCAGCTGAGTGCCTCATTGATCTTCGTGTTTTGTTTTGATGATTGCTTGATGAAATAAAGATTAAGGAAGAGCATATGAAATTTAATAAGAACACAAAGATATCACAAGTAATTATCAACATAAGAAAATCTTTCTTCCTTTCCAATTTTCTAACATGTTCTTGTGGGCAGAAGCATGCAACACTACAGTATTTCTGCAGAATAAGAGTCTACACAAGTTGCTTGGACGCATTACTCCAGAGGAGGCTTTCACAAGCAAGAAGCCTGATGTTTCACACTTCCGGATCTTTGGCACAAAGGTCCTACTGCCATGTCTCCAAGGATAGTAGGAAGAAGCTAGATCCCACAGCAGAAAAGGGAATTTTCATGGGATATAGTGAGACAGGTCAGGGATACAGGGTGTATCTTCCAAGACTCAAAAAGACAGTTCTCACGTGAGATGTGAGATTCCAAGAGGATCAGGCTCTGAGAGTTTCCTTAGAGCGTGAGAAGATTGTAGTACCTAAGGAGGAGCTATCGCTCCCAAGCAGGAGTCACAGCCAGTACCTAAGAGTCAACCACAGACCTAGCCATAGCCAAGTGGTAAGAGGGCAGCACAGCGATATTTGTAGCAGGATGAGGAGAGATCAGGCCAAGAGCAAACAAATCAGCCAGAGCCACCCACCACAAGGAGGAAGAAGGCCAAGTGGGCCGAGAGGTTGATTCAAGAGGCTCAGAAGCAAGGAAAGGCTCCTAGCACCATGTTTAGGCAGAGTAAATAGCCACAGAGGTACACAAGTTATATGGCATTGATGACAAAGTTGGTGGATACTGAGCCTTCTTCTTACAAGGAGGCAGCTTCTCAGCAGGTTTGGCAGAATGCCATGGTGGAGGAGAATTCCTCTATTATGAAGAATGATGTCTACAAGATTTTTCCACGACATGAGGGGAAATCAGTAGTTGGATTGAGGGTGGTGTACAAGGTGAAGCATGGAGCAGATGGGAGTTTGGAGAAGTATAAGGCTAGGTTTGTAGCCAAGGGCTTCCCATAGATTGAGGGCATAGACTATGATGAGACTTTTGCCCCAATAGCATAGTATTCATCCATCAGGACTATTATGGCACTTGTAGCACGAATGGGGTGGAGGATCCACCAGATGGACGTGAAGACAACATTCCTCAATGGAATGGTTGAGGAGGAGATTTATACGGAGCAGCGAGAGGGATTCAAGCAGTTCAACAGAGACAGACATGTGTGTAGGATGAAGAGAGCTCTTTATGGGCTTAAGCAAGCTCCGAAAGCATGGTACACTCGTATAGATAGCTACCTTCGAGGATTGTGCTTCACTAAGAGTGAGGCGAATGCCAACCTATATTACATCATGGTTGGAGGGCTTCCACTCATTCTAGTTCTCTATGTTGATGACCTTATATTGACTGGAGATGAGAGCTTGATCCAGGACTGCAAGGAAGACCTTGCAAGGGAGTTTGAGATGAGCGGTATGGAGCTTATGCACTATTTCCTTGGCTTGGAGGTTTGGCAAGGTGATGGTGAGATCTTTGTGGGATAGGGCAAGTACACTACAGAGACTCTTCGGAGATTTCATATGCAGGATTGCAGGCCTATAGCCATGCCTCTAGTCACAAACTAGAGGAAGGTGGATGCTAATAGAGCAAAGCAAGTGGATCCTACAATATATCAGTAGCTCATTGAGACGTTGATGTACTTGGTCAACACACGACCTAATATTTGTATTGTTGCTTGCAGTCAACTAGCTGAGTTAGTTCATAGTGGAACCAACCAGAGTGCATTGGGTTGTTGAGAAGCATGTTGAGATATCTCAGAGGCACACTATGGATTGTGGTACATACAGGTTGATGGAGTGAGGCTTGAGGGCTTCACAGACGCAGATTGGGCAAGGTGGTCCACAAACAGGAAGAGTACTTCAAGTGGCGTCTTCAGCATTGAGTCAGAAGTTGTTTCCGGTACAGCAGGAAGTAGAGATTAGTTGCACTCAGTTCCGTAGAGGCCAAGTACATCGTTGCTAGTTTAGCAGAATGTGAGGCTATTTGGATGAGAAAGTTACTTGTGGGACTTTTCAGATAGAGGATGAGGCTTGCCATGATACATTGTAATAATCAAAGTTGCATCAAGCTCGCTAAGAACTCAATGTTTCATGATCGCTCAAATCATATCGAGATCAAGTACCATCATCTCAGAGATTGTGTGCAGAAAGGGATAGTGAATCTACCGTACATTCCAACAAGGGAGCAAACAATAGACATCTTGACCAAGGCATCGGTAAGAAGCAATTTTGTTCATCACAGAGATAAGTTGGGAGTCGTACAGAATGCCTTCCTCACTAAGAGGGAGTGTTGAAAATAGTAGCGAGAAATTGATTCCTTGATTTGTGCCTTAATTCAAGGAGTCAAATTCGAGTTTCTTCTTTAGCATGCTCGATTTCCTAAAAATTAGGAAATTTCCTTAAAATTAGGACAAGTTATGATGCAGTTAACTAATGTGCTCAAGTGGAAGGACGAGTTACTTGTCTTCTAGTGCGAGTTGATTGAGGAAAAGGACAAGTGGTTGAGTTTCAAGTCTTAGATTTGAGATAAGATGAGCTACATGTGAGTTTTCACTTAGCTAACTCAATCAATCACAAAAGCGTCCTCCTTTATTAGAAATTCACTAACTTTAGCCTCTCAGATTGCATTAAAAGGATGAACAAAGGCACTCATTGTATCATAATTTTGTGTGAGCTTGTGAGAGAAAGGATCCAAGGAGTTTTCTTGTGTGAATTGTTGAAGGAGGGAGATCCCATAGAAGTGCGAATAGAAATAGGGAATTTCCCTATTTAATAGGAGCTCGAATTGGGCTAAGATTTAGGAGGCTTGCGCAAGGAAATATGAGCACTTTTGCACAAGGATTTAGGGAAGCAGGGTCAGCATCTTGCAGGTTGTTTCAAGCCTAGACTAACACTGAGAGGTCATTGTATTCTCTATTGAAGCAAGTGTATTTGTAAGAGATCTATTGCTCAAATTTCTTCAATAAAATTCTCAAGCAAGCAAGGGTTTTCCTAGTTGGGTTCCCTAGAAAAATTGTGGTTTTCTATTGTGTGAACTATGTATTTATCTTTGTTCTATTCCACTACAAATTGAGTAGAGAAATTTTGTGTTTATATGAAAAGAAAACGTTTTTTAAATTGTTCATATTAACAGATGAGAATTTCGTGGATTTTCTACAAAACAATAGCAGATTTCGTGAACGTTTTTGGGAGGGATGGTGTGGATGGAAAGGTGGTATGGTTTCTTTGTGCTTGCGGTTTACCATTCAATGTGCTTCACTCTCCCTATTGGCATGATATGGTTAAGGCCATCGATGAAGCCCTAAAAGGATACAAGAGCCCCAACTGTGAGAAAGCTAGAACTGTGTTATTAGGAAGAGAAAAAACAAAGGTTCAAAGAGCTTTGACACGTTTTACAAATTGGTGGGTGGATTTTGACATGTTTTACAAATGAGTGGGTGGATTGTGGTGTACCCCCTATATCAAATGGTTGGACATATGTTAGAAACCAACATTTGATAAATGTTCTTGGTGTCTCTCCTAGCGGTGCAATGTTTCTTGCAAGTCATGACTCCTCCCGCATTAGTGCAACTTCCCAAGACATTATAGATCTCCTATAGAAAACAATCAAAGATGTTGGTCATAATAATGTGGTTCAAATGATCACTAATATGCAACAAATTGTAAGGCAATAGGAAAAATTATTGAGTGTACTCATCCACACATCTTTTGTTTTTGGTGCTTGTTGCACACATTGAACCTTTTGATGCATGATAGTGTGAAGCATAAAGAATGTGGATGGATTATTGAACTTTATTAGAAATGGCAGCAACTCGTTAAATTTGTCACAAGGCATATACGGGTAAACTACTTTTATGGCACTTACTCCAAGTTGCAATTGCTTAAACTTTCAAAAACAAGATCTACAAGTTATTACCTCACCTTTAAGCAACTAGTGAAGGTGAAACAAGCTTTAACTAATATGGTCACATGTGAATTGTTGAAGAATCTAGGGCAAATTAAGTTAATGAGATTCTGCTTGACATGATAACCATTTGTGAGGTGTTTTTAACTTGTTCTTATTAGCACGATCTTTAACATTGGAGTGTGTCTTCTTAGATCATCAAATAGCTATCAAGACAAAAGAGACAAGGACACAAGATATTGGCTTTCTTCCAGGTCCAAAACCCCTCACTCTTTGAGAGGAAAACCCGCACAAAATTTTTCTTATAGAGATTCCAATTGACGAATACCAAGACCATGACCCTTGACCTATTAGGCCACTCCAAGACCAAGACACCAATCCTCTTCTTTGTCACTGTTGAGATCATCTTCATCACTATTGCTTCACCGAGGTCATCATTATTGCATTACAGTTGTACCATTGTTGCACCTTCACCTAGATGATTTTGTTGCACTCTCACTCAGATCATCACCATGTCAACGAGGTCTCTATATGAATGAGAGCTGCAACGAGATCTACATCTAGATCATGACCTTGTCACTATGTCCTCATCATGATTATCATTATGCCCAGATCATGACTGCGTTTAGAGTGGATGCGGAGACAGAGTGTTATATTGTGGGATCATCACAACTATGCCAAGACCGTGTTTTTCTTCCTGCACCGAGGTCTTCTTCATCATAGGTATGCCGAGACTGTTATTGTATTTTCTCCATCATTGATTATGCCGAGAGTGTATTATTGAGATCCTTCTCCTTACACCGATGCCTAGACTGTGATTGTACTTAGTATACCGAGACCTTCATCATTAAGATTGCACTATCAACAGTGATCACTAAGACTGCCCAAGGTATCCGCATACTGCACCATAGACTGACTTCCGACATTTCATCATTGTGGTATCTGAGACCCTTTTCCTGTGACAGTCCTCCAAAACTTCATGAGAAGGCAAGATTTCTGTGACTTTAATAAACCGAAGTAGCAGAGATATCTGAGATTCCTGAGCCTTCCTGTACCTATCCGAAATTACAATGGAATTCGAGTTATTGTTCCTCCTTTTTGCACAGACCCTAGTGGGGTATATATAGTAGTTTTTCCTCCATATTTAGCCGACATGAACCAACAAAGAGGTGTGTCATTTCAGGTTAGCCGACATGACTGCTTTTTATTCATTTTGCAGGTCGACATGACAAAGAGGATTGTGCTTGTCATTTGGAGGGCTTCATGACATTTTTTATGATTCAAATACATTTGATACATGCCCAAGAAGGGTTCTTCAACATTTTCTTTGATTCTTTGACTTTCCTATAGCACTTCAATGCATGCTAGACCTATGAAATGAGCAAGAAACTCATTTTTACAATTTACAAAAATAATATTTCTTTTCTTTTAGAAGTACAAAGATCAAAATTACATTTATGAAGACCGAACCTAGTTACACTTTCTTCAACGCTCCCTCTTAACTAGGGATGTATTCATAATGGTAGTTGATCATTCTCAATATGAAGAATTTCTCATAAGAAGAATCGGATTGGTAATCCCATCTGTATAGCATCATATCAACCAGCATTGCCACAGTGCAAGGCCTTGACTAACAGCTCCATCTCTGCACGAGACCATGAGCTACAATGCTGGCAAGACCAATGATTATAGACACCTTCATCATTGTCTCTCAAGGTACATAGCCACTCGGGTATTCACTGAATATGACCTTCTAGGACTATTCTTATCTTGGATTCCCAACCTTCAAAGAATATCGGTCCTCTTGCCTACTCTTATCTTGGATGCCCTACACATCCTCAAAGAGCATCGGATGCCAGATGATTACCTAATCCTCCATTCTTTCTTCCCAAATGAACACAAGAATGTTGCGTCTATCTCTCCTTCTCAATTAGGGTGGATACATCCATCATGTGTCTACATTTCTCTTCATGGCCTTCACTAAGACTTACGGTTGTTAGTCCTGGTCTAGTCCATGCCACATGAAATAGAAAAACACAATTGTCACTCCTTTTTAATCAAGGGTGAGCCAATCCAAGCTCCCTCTTGATCAGGGACTTGCCAAAGCTCCCTCTTAACAAGTGACTCTCCTTTTTCATCAACAACTTCTTCTTCATGGGTCCTTCAGTTGCTTGATCAACTTCTTTCCTTGATGTCATGAAATTTAGTTGAGCATCTTCTTTGTAGGGCATCAGTGATCAATCACTTTCCTTCTTGGTTTGTCATGTCATTCCTTTCTTCATGGAAAGTGGCCTTCTTGATACATATCTGTAACCTTTATCATGTGGCTACTTTTTCCTCATCATGTTTCCTTCAGGAGTTTCCATCCACCACATGAATGCTAGCTGTACTTGTACTTACAATTCTTGTTCCAGTAGCCCTGCATGAACTCATCCAAATATTATTCAAGAAATCAAAACACTAAATCAAATTGTACCTTTCGAGATGGCTCTTCATCATGACATCTTCCTGTAGGTATCAGCATCCTGCATACATGTTGACATATCTCCCAAAGATATCTTATTGTCAAAAGTCTTCATCTTTTCAGACTTTTATCAGAGTCTTCATTTCCTTCCAGGAGATTTCCTAATCAAATCTTCTTGGTCTTTTGGATGTTGATCGCCTTCATCATGGTTGCATATCTCACGATCAATTCCTTCCTCACACATTCCTGTCCCAGGAGCTTTCAATCAGAGTTTCTTAATTGTAGTCAACCTCTTCATACTTCATATGAGGGCATATTATGTTGATTTCATCTAGTGTGACTTTTATGCCTTCCTGCATCCTTTCAAAGGAGATCCTTTTTTATCGTTCTTCTTAGGATAGAAGTAATGATCCATGTTACCTGCAACCATACGACATGACATTATAATATTAAACACAAGCATACATACATTATTTTACCTTTAGGTTATCTAGGCTTCTTCCAACAGCTTCCTTGATTGAAAAGATCTTTAATCCCTTGATCTGCTTTATTTCTCATGTCATCACACCATCATCCCATGAATTCCATAAGTTGGAGTTCCTGATGAAACACTTGCTTCTTCTCTAGATTAGTGAACCCTCCGAAGAGGATTCTATCAGAGAATCTTGAGGATCTTGCATATCCCCATCAGGCAGATGTTTCCTTTTTGACTTGATGTATGATGAGCCTTGTCCTGGATTACTCCTTCCTTTCCTTCAATGTCCATTGAAGTTCCCAAGAGCTCTATCCTTCATGCTTGTCTACCATGGATTTTGTCCTTCATGATTCCCATGGTGATGTCACAAGCTCTTAATTCTAATGCTTCCATAATGCCACAATGTATCTTATTATCATGGTCATATCTATAACCAAAGCTTATGATAGGACCCTTTTGTGAGGGATACCATCTCAATCATAGTAGAGGTCTATTACTCCCTCTTTCATCAGCCCTTTTCTTCATCTTCCTCCATCTTTCCGGTGATATGAGCTTCTTTCCATAGCATTGAATCTTAGCTATACTATTCTTTCTTGTTTGAGGACCAAACTTTCCTTTCCTTTTTGCATGTGATTGAGTCATTTAACCTTCAACACTTTTGCCCTTTATTTGTATTTTTCTATTTTCTTATCATCTCTCCCAGATCTCCCAATTGAGATCGTATGAATCTATTCCTTCATTCTTTGATACCTTCAATCAGGTCTAAGTGATATGACCTTCTTCATTGTACTTCAGAGAGTATATCTTCTAGACTTCTAGTACTTCACATATC
This sequence comes from Pinus taeda, assembly GCA_000404065.3. NCBI lineage: Eukaryota > Viridiplantae > Streptophyta > Pinopsida > Pinales > Pinaceae > Pinus > Pinus taeda. Next base: position 388,016 of record APFE030299554.1, read on the forward strand.
TCTTTTATGTCTCCTTTCTTGCTACATAGGGAGGAGAGGACCTTAAGAGTTCCCCTTCCATGAATTCAAAGGAGACCTTGATATGTTCATTGACATCTCTTATCTATGAGGATTATGACAATCCTCCTTATTCCATGCAAGGACCTTTGATGACCCATCCAACTTATAGATCTCCTTGCAATTACGAAGTCACTTTACCAAATTGATTAATGAAAAATACTTACTTGGTATGTGAAGATAGAATCTTCACCTTGATCATGTTGATGATGGTTGAATAAGATGTATTAGGGCTTCTTCTTGATCTTCTTTCATATGAGAAAGCCTTTCCTCAATAGAAAAGGTTGCTCCTTTTGATTTGGATGATTTGTTGCTTCCTCGGATGATCTTCTCTTAGGGCAAGGAGATGATCCTTGCTTGTTTTTATAACCTTGAAGATGACAATGCCCTCTTGCCTTCAATATTCGTTGCCTTCTTCTGTTGTGTAGATCAAGACTACTTAGGATTTCAACCTGTTCCAAGATGATGTGATCTTCGTTTTTGAGGTCCTTTGAGTTACCTTGCATAGTAGACATCTTGATGAGAATCTTGGTGGTCTTTTGATGATGGCTATGGAGACACAAGTTCTTGTTGTTGTAGACTACTTCTTTGATCTAGTGCTTGATCCTTGAATGTCTCTTTGTTGCCCTTCCTTTGAATTCAGCACCTTAGCTCTGATACCATGTTGAAGAATCTAGGGCAAATTAAGTTAATGAGATTCTTCTTGACATCATAACTATTTGTGAAGTGTTTTTAACTTTTTCTTATTAGCACGATCTTTAACATTAGAGTGTGTCTTCTTATATCATCAAATAGCTATCAAAACAAAAGAGACAAGGACACAAGATGTTGGCTTTCTTCCAAGGCTAAAATCTCTCTCTTTGAGAGGAAAACCCGCACAAAATTCTTCTTATAGAGATTCCAATTGACGAATACCAAGACCATGACCCTTGACCTATTAGGCCACTCCAAGACCAAGACACCAATCCTCTTCTTTGTCACTACTGAGATCATCTTCATCACTCTTGCTTCACCGAGGTCATCATTATTGCATTACAGTTGTACCATTGATGCACCTTCACCTAGATGATTTTGTTGCACTCTCACTCAAATCATCACCATGTCAACGAGGTCTCTATATGAATGAGAGTTGCATCGAGATCTACATCTAGATCATGTCCTTTTCACTATGTCCTCATCATGATTATCATTATGCCAAGATCATCACTGCGTTTAGAGTGGATGCCGAGATAGAGTGTTATACTGTGGGATCATCACAACTATGCCAAGACTGTGTTTTTCTTCCTACACTGAGGTCTTCTTCATCATACGTATGTCGAGACTGTTCTTGTATTTTCTCCATCATTGATTATGCCGAGAGTGTATTACTAAGATCCTTCTCCTTACACTAATGCCTAGACTGTGACTGTACTTAGTATACAGAGACCATCATTTAGATTACACTATGGACGGTGATCACTAAGACTGCACCAAGGTATCTGCATACTGCACCATAGACTGACTTCTGAACTTTCATCATTGTGGCATCCAAGACACTTTTCCTATGACAGTCCTCCGAAACTCCATGAGAACCCGAGATTTTTGTGACTGTAATTACGTACTGTAATTACCCGAAGTAGCAGAGATATTCGAGATTCTTGAGCTTTACTGTACCTATCCAAAATTACAGTGGAATCTAAGTTATTGTTCCTCCTTTTTGCGCAGACCCTAGCGAGGTATATATAGTAGTTTGTCCTCCATATTTAGCCAACATGAACCAATGAAGAGGTGTGTCATTTCAGGTGAGCCAACATCCCTGCTTTTCATTCATTTTACAGGCCAACATGACAAAGAGGATTGTGCTTGTCATTTGGAGGGCTTCTTGACATTGTTTATGACTCAAATACATTTGATACATGCCCAAGAAGGGTTCTTCAACATTTTCTTTGATTCTTTGACTTTCCTATAGCACTTCAACATGTGTTAGACCTATGCAATGAGCAAGAAACTCATTTTTACAATTTACAAAAATAATATTTCTTTTCTTTTACAAGTACAAAGATCAAAATTACATTTATGAAGACCAAACCTAGTTACACTTTCTTCAACATGAATCATGGGATGATGGTGCTAATGTAGTCAAAGACACTATTCTTGACAGTTACTTTTGGTCACAGATTAAATACATTTTGCAATTCGCCAACCAATTTATTACATTATCAAGTTTGTGGATTCAAATCGGCCAATAATTGGGGAGGTGTATGAGTAGATGAATAATATGTTGGGGTAGATTAAAGACATTGTTGAGCCTAGAGATATCACCTTGTACAATTATATTCTTACAGAGGTGGAAAGACGATGGGAAATGATAAACATTCCATTGCATGCCTTAGCATATGTCCTAACACCTAAATACTATCATCCATCATGGCTTTCAACACCAACACCTGGGGGAAGCAAAAGAAAACCACACCTAGATCCTGAGTTTCTATTTGGTTATATGAAAGCATTGGATAAATTAGTCACCAATGAGAAGTCTGCCATGCTATGAAAACAATTGAGCAACTATACGCTTGTGACTAGTCCATTTGGGAGCAATCATGCAATTAAAGATCGAGAGAATTTCTCTACTCTTGAGTGGTGGAACATGCATGGAGGTGTTTTTCCACTTCTACACACTTTGGCATTGCAATTGCCATCACAAGTGGTAAACACTTCTTCTGCAAAGAGGTGTTGGAGCTCTTATTCTTTCATCCACAATGTTAAAAGCAACAAGTTAAATTTAGACCAGGCAGAGATCTTGGTTTATGTTCACTACAACTTGTGATTGTTGTCCCATTACTATGAGGATGCAAAGAATAAAAAAAACCTTAAATTTGGGACAAAAATCTATAGGAGGCCAATTTGGAGGATGGAGTGTTGCAATTAGAGAAATTGGAGGATGCTCTTATCCAGGATGATCATGATTGAGTTGAGATGCCACCCCCATCCGGTCCCATGGTTCCCAAGTTCCATTCTTCAACACCAAATCTAGGGGCTCCATCTTCATCTGTTCCACAACTTCCACATCCACCATCTTCTTCACTCCCACCACGTGGAGGCTTACGCAGTGGTCGTGGTGTTGAGGAATCTAGGGCAGTTAGAGTTAATGAGATTCTTCTTAGCATGATAACTATTTGTGAGGTATGTTAACTTTTCTTCTTAGCACAATCTTCATTTGTTATCATTAGAGTGTCTTCTTTAGTTCATCAAATAGCTACCAAATTAAAGAGACAAGAACACAAGATGTTGGCTTTCTGCCAAGGCCAAAACCTCTCCCTCTTGGAGAGGAAAACCCGCACAAAATTCTTCTTATATAGATTCCAATTGACGAATACCAAGACCATGACCCTTGACCTATGAGGCCACTCGAAGACCAAGACACCAATCTCTTCATTGTTATTGCTGAGATAATCATCAACATTGTTGCTTCACCAAGGTCATCATTCATGCACCTTCACTGAGATGACTGTTGCACCATATCTCAATCTTCACTTAGATAATTACTGCACGCTTACTGAGATCATTATTATGTCAACGACCTTGTCTTTATAGAGATAATGATTGTATGTTCATGATTACTTCTACATCAAAAGTATAGTTGTACTTAGAATGTATGTCGAGACAACTAGTATTATTGTAGGATCATCAAGGTCCTTATCATTGCAATGAGACTGTGGCTGAGAACATGCCGAGAGTGTATTATCCTCAAGTATGTCAAGATTGTGTATGCTAGTTGAGACAGTGAGGATTATCGAGATCCTTCATGCCAAGACTGTTGATATTCATCGAGACTGTAATAGTATTCTTCCTGCACTTGCACCGAGACTATAATAGTATTCTTCCTGCACTTGCACCGAGATTGTTTCAGAGACATCCGAAATGTGTTTTCCTGTAATGTGGATTGCAGACTCTTGTACTTGTCCAAGATTTCAGAGATCCGAAAATATTGTTCTCATGTACTTCCTATACCCATCCGAAGTTCAGAGAAATCTGAGTTCTATGTTTTCTATGGTGACTCTAGCAGGGTATTTATAGTTGTTACATCTCCATAATAAGCTGACATGAGTGAGGGAACCGTTGTGTCTTTTATTTGAGCCGACATGACTACATTTAATTCGTTTTGCTGGCCGACATGACTGCATCTGACATTGTTTTGCTTGCTGCCTTTTTCAAGAGGATTGTGCTTGTCTTGGAGGGTTGATCTAGACACTAGGTTGACTCATATACATTACATATATGCTCAAGAAAAGATCTTCAATTTTCTTTTGACTCTTTAACTTCCCTATAGCACTTCAATACGTGCTAGACCTATGCAATGAGCAAGAAACTCATTGTTATAATTTACAAAAATCAAAATTATATTTATGAAGACCGAACCTAGTTACACCTTCTTCAACACTCCCTCTTAACTAGGGAGGTATTCATAATGGTACTTGGTCATTCTCAATTTGAAGAATTTCTCATAAGAAGAATCGGATTGGTAACCCATTTGTATGGCATCATAGTAACCAACATTATTTCCACAACAAGGCCTTGATTGACAGCTCCATCTCTCATCAGATCAGAGCACAATGTTGGCGAGACCAATGATTATAGACAACTTCATCATTGTCTCTCAAGGTACATACCCACCCGGGTGTTCACTGAGTATGACCTTCTAGGACTATTCTTATCTTGGGTTCCCAACCCTCAAAAAATATCGGTCCTCTTGCCTACTCTTATCTTGGATACCCTACACATCCTCAAAGAGCATCAGATGCCAGATGATTACCCAATCCTCCATTCTTTCTTCCCAAGTGAAGACAAAAATGTTGTGTCTATCTCTCCCTCTCAACTGGGGAAGATATGCCCATTCCATGAAGGAATCTACTCAAGCTCCCTCTGACTAGGAACTTGCCCAAGCTCCCTCTTAATCAAGGACTTGCCAGAGCTCCCTCTTAGCTAGGGACTCTCCTATACATCAGTAACTTCTTCTTTGTGGGTCTTTTAGCTGCTTAATCAACTTATTTCCTTGATGTCATGAAATTCAATAGCTTCTTTCCTATAGGGCAACAACCATCGATCACTTTCCTCCTTTGTTCGTCATGTCATTCCTTTCTTCATGGAAAGTGGCTTTCTTGGTACATATCTGGAACCTTCTTCATATAACTACTTTTTTCTCATCATACTTCTTCCATCCATCACATGAATGCTAGTTGTACTTGTACTTACAACTCTTGTTCGAGTAGCCCTGCATGAACTCATCCAAATATTATTCAAGATATCAAAACATAATATTAAATCAAATCATACCTTATGAGATGGCTCTTCATCATAACATCTTCCTGTAGGTATCAGCGTCCTGCATACATGTTGACACATCTCCCAAAGATATCCATTGTCAAGGGTCTTCATCTTTTCCCAGCAAAGTCTTCATATCTTTCTGGGAGATTTCCTAGTCAAGTCTTCTTGGTCTTTTGGATGTTGATTGCCTTCATCAGGGTTGCATATCTCACGATCTCTTCCTTCCTCAGACATTCCATTCCTAAGAGCTTTCAATCTGAGTTTCTTAATTGTAGTCAACCACCTCATACTTCATATGAGGACATATTATGTTCATTTCATCTAGAGTGACTTATGTCTTTCTGCATTTTTCCAGAGGAGGGGATCCTTTTTCTCTTGATCATGCTTCTTAAGATAGAAGTAATGACTATGTTACCTACAACCATACGACATGAAATTATGATATTAAACACAAGCATATATACCTCATTTTACCTTTTAGTTCATCTAGGCTTCTTCCAGTAGCTTCCTTGATTGAAGTGTCTTCAACCCTTTGATCTGCTTCTTCTCTTATGTCTCTATAACATCATCCATGAATTCCACGGGTTGGAGTTCTTGATGAAACAATTGCTTCCTCTCTAGATTAGTGAACCCTTCGATGAGGTTTCCATCAGAGAATTTTGAGGATCTTGTATATCCCCATCTGGCAGATATTTCCTTTTTGACTTGATGTATGATCAACCTTGTCCTAGATGACATCTTTCTTTCCTTCAATGTTCAATGAGGTTCCCAAGAGCTATATCCTTCATGTTTGACTGCCATGGATTTTTTCCTTCATGATCCCCATGGTAATGTCACGAGCTCTTGTTTCTAATGCTTCCATGATACCACGATACATCTTATTATCATGGTCATATCTGTAACAAAAGATTTAGGAGCTTATGATATGATACTTTTGTGAGGGATATCATCTCAATCATAGTAGAGATTTGTTACTCCCTCTTTCCTTTGTCCTTTTCTTCAGCTTCATCCATCATTCTGGCGATATGAGTTTTCTTTCCATAATCTTTCCATGGAATTGAATCTTAACTATACTATTTGAGGATCAAACTTCCCTTTCCTTTCTGCACATGTTTGAATCCTTTAAGCATCAATACTTTTGCCATCAACTTTTCTCTATCGAGCATAGAGACCACAAATTGTTGAATGACGTAACCTTCTTGTTCATGGACATTTGTTACCTTGCCTATCAATTAGAACAATGATGACTATCTTCATCTCCCAATTGAGATCTTATGAAAATATTCCTTCATTCTTTGATACCTTCAATCAGGTCTAAGTGATATGACCTTCTTCACTGTATTTCAAAGAGTATATCTTCTAGCATTTCATATCTCTCTTTTTTGTCACCTCTCCTACTACATAGGGATGAGAGGACCTAGGATTGATTTCATATGACTTCTCTTTCGGGGACTATATATATCCTCCTTTCTTATGCAAGGAATCTTGATGACCCAACCAATTTATAGATCTCCTTGCAAACACAAAGTCATTTAACCAAACTTGATTATAGAATGAAAAGATACTTACTTGAAATGTGAAGATGAAATCTTCACCTTAATTGCTTTGATGATGGTTGAAGAAAATATATTAGAGCTTCTTCTTGGATGATCTTCTTTCAAATGAGGATGCCTTTCCTCAATAGAAAAGGTTGCTCCTTTTGATGAGAATGATTTGTTGCTTCCTCGAATGATCTTCCTCGAGGGTAAGGAGATGATCTTTTGAAGATGTCATGCCTTATTGCCTTCAATATGCTTTGCCTTGTTTTGTAGTGTAGATCAGGACTGCTTCTAGGGTTTCAACCTTTTTCAAGATGATGTGATCTTCGATTTTCAGGTCCTTTGAGTTACCTTGCTTTGTATACATCATGATGAGGGTCTTGGTGGCCTTTTGATGATGACTGTGGAGATACAAACTGTTGTTGTTGTAGACTGTCTCCTTGATTATGTAGACAGAAACCCTTGCTGTTGTAGACTGCTTGTTGTAGACTAATCCTTCAATCTTGACAAAGCCCTTCAACTTGCTTTGATGCCCTTCTTGAAAATTGATCCTTGTATGTCTCTTTTTGCTTCCCTTCCTTTGACTTCAGCACCTTAACTTTGATACCATGTTGAAGAATCTAGGGCAGTTAGAGTTAATAAGATTCTTCTTAGCATGATAGCTATTTGTGAGGTATGTTAACTTTCTTCTTAGCACAATCTTCATTTGTTATCATTAGAGTGTGTCTTCTTTAGTTCATCAAATAGCTACCAAAACAAAGAGACAAGAACACAAGATGTTGGCTTCTACCAGGGCCAAAACCTCTCCCTCTTGGAGAGGAAAACCCGCACAAAATTCTTCCTATATAGATTCCAACCGACGAATACCAAGACCATGACCCTTGACCTATGAGGCCACTCCAAGACCAAGACACCAATCCTTTTCATTGTTACTGCTGAGATCACATCAACATTGTTGCTTCATCGAGGTCTTCATTCATGCACCTTCACTGAGATGACTGTTGCACCATATCTCCATCTTCACTTAGATAATTATTGCACTCTTACTAAGATTATTATTATTTCAATGACCTTGTCTTTATTGATATTATGATTGTGTGTTCATGATTACTTTTATATCAAAAGTATAGTTGTACTTAGAATGTATGTCGAGACAGCTAGTATTACTGTAGGATCATCAAGGTCCTTATAATTGCAATGAGACTGTGACTGTGAACATGCCGAGAGTGTATTATCCTCAAGTATGCCGAAACTATGTATGCTAGTTGAGACAGTGAGGATTACCAAGATTCTTATGCCAAGACTATTGATATTCACCAAGACTGTAATAGTATTCTTCCTGCACTTGCACCGAGACTGTTCCAGAGACATCTGAAATGTGTCTTCCTATAATGCGAATCGCAAACTCTTGTACTTGTCCGAGATTTCAGAGATCTAAAAATACTATTCTCCTGTACTTCCTGTACCCATCCGAAGTTTAGAGAGAAATCTGAGTTCTATGTTTTATGTGGTGACCTTAACCGGGTATTTATAGTTGTTATGTCTCCCTAATAAGCCGACATGAGTGAGGGAACCGTTGTGTCCTTTATTTGAGCCGACATCACTGCATTTAATTCGTTTTGCTGGCTGACATGACTACATTTTACATCGTTTCCCTTGCTGCCTTTTTCAAGAGGATTGTGCTTGTCTTGGAGGGCCGATCTAGACACTAGGTTGACTCATATACATTACATATATGCTCAAGAAGAGATCTTCAATTTTCTTTTGACTCTCTGACTTCCCTATAACACTTCAATACGTACTAGACCTATTGTTAAAATTGGCAACTAGGACCAAACTCCATGTGGGTCATCTTATTGATGGCAGCTGATATTTTTCTTGGATCCCTCTCATCGAGAGGTGTAGGATTGATCTAAAGATCATCCGATTCCGATAAGTATTCATGGAGATATGAATTTATTTGTGTTATGGGACAATTTGTCAAGGTCGGCCAGCAACCAAATAAACCCCACTTGTGCTCCACATTTTAGTATAAATAGAGGTGCCTTGAAAGTCATTTGGACGCACATCCTCTTGGTGATCTCTTCCTCTCCACTTGTCTTTGGGTTTTGGTGGGAGAAGAGATCTAAAGAGGATACGCTGCCCAGACGATGCCCTAGATCCTAACGCTATCATGGAGGAGATTTTAATGCACTGAAGGAAGCCTACCTATACACAGCTCTATGGAAAGCCCTTCGCTACCCTATACGCAGCCCTATGGAGAGCCCTATACGCAGCTCTATGGAGAGCCCTACGTTGCCCTATACACAGCTCTATGGAGAGCCCTACGCTGTCCTATACACAACCCTATGGAGAGCCCTACACTATCCTATATGCAGCCCTATGGAGAAGCTCTATATTGCCCTAACCGCAGTCCTCCAGGTGATATAAAGGAAGCCTATTCAAGCATGCCCCAGTCACATCCATGGAGAGAGGAAGGTCTGAAAGCGGCTTGTATCACATGGAAAAGAGTGTTGAAGGGTATACGTTGAAGTCTGTCCAGCGAGGCAACATATGTTAGGACTGTGTTGATAATGGTACAGTCACTTGGATGGAGAAAACAATGATGATACATTGAAGCAGCATGATGTTGTAAGCAACAGATATATTGCAGCAGCATGTTGATGAATGCTGCAGCATGATGGGTACAGCGATGAAGTGTATGATAGCATAATGAGGGGTAGCACAATGGTGAGGTACAACAGTATGATATAGCAAGTTCATAGTGTTGCTAGTATAACAAATTGGGAAAGCAGCATGATACTTAGTGCAGCAAGTACATCTAGCATGCTAGCGACAACAAGCATGCTCTAGACAACAAGCAAGCAAGGGACAACAAGCTAGCTAGGTGCAGCAAACACATAGGTCAGTATGGCAACATGATGCAGCAATGGCACATGATGCAGTACATTGATGGGTACTGTCATGATTGATGAAGCATGATGAGATGCAGCATTGTGATAATGGATGCAGCACGGTGCAATACGGTGAGGCGCAGCATGATGACGAGATGCAGCACGATGATAGGTGAAGGAGTCACATTGGAGAATTAGTTGAAGCAGCATGTCATCAACTGATCTCATGTATCATCTTCTTAGAGATGATCTATGCTCTCATCTAGATAATTCAAAGTGTTGACTTCAGTTGTAAATGTACTATCTCTCTCTCTCTCTCTCTGTTGAACTATTGAAGAACATATAAGAAGAATTGATCAAGGGCTTCCCCACATTGGAGTTTGTCCTTGGCCAGCACCACATCTTGTGTCCTCTTATCTTGGCTTGTCTTTTGCGATTTATGTTTATGTTCTATCTGCAGTTTACTTTAATGCTGATGTGATTGCTAATCTGGAAAAGGTATTGAGCTAACTATGAAAATTGAAATAAATTGCTCTAAGCATAGAACATACCTAAACTTAACATGGTATCAGAGTTGACGTGAAGACAAAGCCCAAGCAAGAGTGAAAGAGCAATCACCGAAGGCAGTTGGAAGATGACAAAAGGATCAGTGGATTCCTCAACCCTCTTTAAATTCACCAAGGGTGAAATCGAAGTAGAGAATATTATCAAAATAAGCGCAGCGGAAGCTTCTAATGGCCTACCTAAAGATCACTTCATTGGGAAGTCCGGATCTAAGGGTGGAAGGAAAGTCAGATGCCTTGGTTGTAATAAGTTCGGCCATTATGCGAAGGAGTGTCCGAATGGCATGGACACATCACTTGATGATGATAACAATCATTCCAGGGACATCTTCAATGATCAGAGGAATGATAGGTAATGCAAGTCATCAAGGAAACGGCCAACTCTTCAGAGAAAGAAAGGAACCCCAGGCATGAAGAATCAAATGTTGTTTCTGATAAGATAAAGAAGCGTTATCTTGTATTGGCCCTCTCCTTCAGATTCTTTGGGAATCTGGCTTATTGATTGTAGTGCTTCAAGGCACCTCGTCGGATAGAAGGGTGCTCTCTCAAATTTGGTAGAGATGGAAACAATTATGGGATTATAATTGGAGTCAATGCCACCTATCCCGAAAAGGGTTTAGGGAATGTTACCCCGCAATTGAATGTGGGTAACTCGATTCATTTACAAGAATCTCTTTTATGTACCTAATCGCAAGAAGAACCTGGTGTCCATTTCGGCAATGGAAGTCAAAAGGTTTCAGGGTGGCATTCATCGATGGAAAGGTACGTGTTTGGAAATAGAATTTTCAAAGATGCTTTTATCTTTGAGTTCAGGGTTGGCAAGAAGTCCATTAGGGACCATGTCAGTTGACACATAGCACCGGAGGTCTGTAAGTCAGAGGATGACAGGGATGCCTGAATCTAAAAGGAGCGTGAAGGTATATGTCTGAGATGTATCGAAGGGAAAATCTTACAAGTGGACCATTCCCCTCATGTAGCAGGTCCACAAGTTTGGAACAACCCGAGGGGTTTGAGATTCATGATCGAGAATCTCATGTGTGCAGGTGGAAGAAAGCACTTTATGGCTTGAAGCAGATCACCCCAGGTTTGATATGAGAGGATTGATAGCTGTTAGATGAAGCTGAGATTCACTAAGAGTGAAGTTGATCCAAACCGTTGTTTGAAGGTTGTGGATGATAGACCTCTCATATCGGCACCTTCTGAGGACGACTTATTTCAAACAGGTGCGGACCCTCTCACTTGCAGAAGTAAGAGGGAGTTGGATTCCAAATGTGGAATGGTAAACTGCAAACCCGTGACTACCTCGAGGGTCTTAACTTTCAGAAGTTATATGGTGATTATGCCAGACCAGATTTGGGAAAAGCCTCCGAGTTTCATAAACTCATTTGCATTGATGTTCTTGGTGAAATTTCGTTTGGACACATGTTTTGCAGTTAGCATGGTGAGCTCATATTTTGTTGAGCCTCATTGGATTGGTGCCAAGAATATTCTGAGATATCTTCCGGGCACAACCTCTCATGGATTGAGATACACTGCTGGAAATATGAAGCTGCATGATTATTCGAATGCTAACTGGGCAGGCAGTGTGGAGGATCATTAGAGCACTTCTTAGTGCTGGTTCTCTTTGGGTTCTGCTTTGATATCATGGATGAGCAGGAAGCAGAAGTGGGTTGCTATAAGCACTACTGAGACCGAATACATAGCTACGAGTATGATCTCGTATGAAGGTATGATCTCGTATGAAGCTACCTAATTGTGGAAGCTCTTCAGTGAGCTGTTTGTACATATGATGAATACCACTGTGATCCTCTGTGACAACCAAGGGGGGATTCGATTGTTGAGGAATCCCGTATTCGATGATTGCTCCAGTAGATAGACATCAGATACTACCTTATCTGGGATATGGTAAGTCGATGAGTGAGGAGGCTCCATCGCATTGAGACTAATGTACAGGTCGCAGACATTTTGTCAAAGCCCCAGGGAAAGGTCAAATATGTGACTTTCCTGAATGACTTGGAGTCGTTGAGAGACCTTCTTATAAGGGTCCTGCATGTTGCATGCATTGAGCTCTGGGAGCTCTAGGGGGCTTGGGGTACTTACTGGAGCGACATACAACCACAGGGCGACTCAACCTCCCCTGGTGGTGCGCTATGTACAGGGTGACAACCTTCCCCTGTGATACCCCGTGGCAACTTTGGGACAGGATGATTAGTTCTCCTATGGGCCAGGATGATTAGTTCTCCTGTGGCGGCTGTTGGACAGGATGATTCGTTCTCCTGTGGGACAAGATGATTAGTTCTCCTATTGAGGCATCCTACCCATGCAGTCTGGGACTCATGGGAAGTACCTCTCATCTGATCAATGAGCAGGGAAATGGGGTTAGGGACCATAGTAGTATTATCGATGGACACATTGTTGTATCTACCGTACTCCCTATGCTAGGATGACCTCTATTGATCTGGGATCAATGAAACTGATATGGGATCAGTATGAGTGGTTTGAGATACTCTCTTGTGATATTGATCTGGGATAAATAAAACTGACTTCGGGTCAGTAAGAGCGATATGACACACTCCCTTCGGATGAAACTGACTTCGGGTCAGTAGAGAATGGTATGAGACATTCTCGATCAATTCTTCTCCATGGTTCAGCAGAGCAGAGCAATGCAGGGCACTGATGGCAGAGATAGTACAGTCGGACATATCGATCAGCGGATGGAGTTCTCCCTAGTTGAGAGGGAGTGTTAAAATTGGCAACTAGGGCCAAACTCCATGTGGGTCATCTTATTAATGGCAGCTGATGTTTTTCTTGGATCCCTCTCATTGAGAGGTGTAGGATTGATCTAAAGATCATCTGATTCCAATAAGTATTCATGGAGATATGAATTTATTTGTGTTATGGGACAATTCGTCAAGGTCGGCCAGCAACCAAATAAACCCCACTTGTGCTCCACCCTTTAGTATAAATAGAGGTGCCTTGAAAGTCATTTGGACACACATCCTCTTGGTGATCTCTTCCTCTCCACTTGTCTTTGGGTTTTGGTGGGAGGAGAGATCTAAAAAGGATACGCAGCCCTAGAGGATGCCCTAGATCCTAACGCTACCATGGAGGAGATTTTAATGCACTGAAGGAAGCCTACCTATACACAACTCTAAGGAAAGCCCTACGCTGCCCTATACACAGCTCTATGGAGAGCCCTACGCTGCCCTATACGCAGCCCTATGGAGAGCCCTACGCTGCCCTATACGCAGTTCTATGGAGAGCCCTACGTTGCCCTATACACAGCTCTATGAAAAGCCCTACACTGCCCTATACACAACTCTATGGAGAGCCCTACGTTGCCCTATACGCAGCGCTATGGAGAGCCCTACGCTGCCCTATACGCAGCCCTATGGAGAAGCTCTATGTTTCCCTAACCACAGTCCTCCGGGTGATATAAAGGAAGACTATTCAAGCATGCCCCAGTCACAGCCATGGAGGAAGGAAGGTCTGAAAGCGGCTTGTATGACATGGAGAAGAGTGCTAAAGGGTATATGTTGAAGTCTGTCCAGCAAGGCAACATATGTTAGGACTGTGTTGATAATAGTACAGTCACTTGGATGGAGAAAACAGTGATGATACATTGAAGTAGCATGATGTTGCAAACAGCAGATATATTGCAGTAGCATGTTGATGAATGTTGCAACATGATGGGTACAACGATGAAGTGTATCATAGCATAATGAGGGGCAGCACAATGGTGAGGTACAATAGTATGATATAGCAAGTTCATAGTGTTGCTAGTATAACTCATTGGGACAGCAGCATGATACTTAGTGCAGCAAGTACAGCTAGCATGCTAGGGACAATAAGCATGCTCGGGACAACAAGCTAGCTAGGTGCAGCAAACATAGGTCAGTATGGCAACATGGTGCAACAATGGCACATGATGCAGTACAGTGATGGGTACCGTCATGATTGATGAAGCATGATGAGATGCAGCATTGTGATGATGGGTGCAGCGTGGTGCAACACGGTGAAGCGCAGCATGATGACGAGATGCAGCACGATGACAGGTGAAGGAGTCACCTTGGAGAATCAATTGAAGCAGCATGTCTTCAACTGATCTCATGTATTACCTTCCTAGAGATGATCTATGCTCTCATCTAGATAAGTCAAAGTGTTGACTTCAGTTGTAAATGTACTCTCTCTCTCTGCTGAACTATTGAAGAACGTATAAGAAGAATTAATCAAGGGTTTCCCCACATTGGGGTTTGTCCCTGGCTAGCGCCACATCTTGTGTCCTCTTGTCT